>SJYC01037935.1:0-10751 GCA_006408675.1 Madoqua kirkii
ATTGAGGGCGGGAGGAGAAGGGGACGACAGAGGATGAGATGGGGCATCATCGACTCCATGGACATGGGTTTGGGTGAACATTGGGAGTTGGTGATGGACAGGGAGATGTGGCGTGCTTCGGTTCATGGGGTCACAAAGAGCCAGACACGACTGAGCGACTGAACTGAACTGAACTGAATATATGTCTTATCAATATCATGTTTGACTGGCATACCTAAAAACAATGTTTAATTGGCTTAAACATAAAATGATGATCTGGTTGGCTATTCTTTACAGGTAAGAGTATAAACTACCAACCTGTGCTTTGCAGGTGACTGTTATTTGAAGGACTGGTCTTCCTGGAGCCTGTGTCAGCTGACCTGTGTGAATGGCGAGGACCTCGGTTTTGGTGGAATACAGGTCCGTTCCAGAGCGGTGATTATACAAGAACTAGAGAACCAACATCTGTGCCCAGAGCAGAAGCTGGAAACAAAATCATGTGATGGTGAGTGCAACCATTCATAACACCTCTTTATTTTAGTGTTATGTTGATAAGCAAAAGAAAAAGTGTAAATTTTTCTGTTAGATAAGGAAATTTGCTAAGATCTCACTTTTAAAAAGTTGAGAATTAGGTTAAGGATATGATTCTGAATCTAAAGATTTAGAGAAGAATCTTGCCACCCTTCATAAGTTAGGTATGAAATACTTAATAGTATCTCTAAGTTTTATGAGTTAAAGAAATCTAAGATCATTCGGAGCATTTTTTTGTACATACCTATAACAATCTTGATCCTATGTGAATCTAAAAATATCCTCAATCTATTTAAATTGAAAGAAAAATTACAAAGAAATAGCAAAAGGAGACGTTTTACTGTAGTCTCAGAAATTGATAAAGTATTGGTAAGGACTGGTCTGAATTATACATACAGAATATATAACAATCTGTGTTTATATGTCTGTGTGTATATGTATATACACACAGACCCATGCATCCAGTATAAGCAATATATTACATTTACAAAAATTTTAGGTATGAAATACTTAATAGTATCTCTAAGTTTTATGAGTTAAAGAAATCTAAGATCATTCGGAGCATTTTTTTGTACATACCTATAACAATCTTGATCCTATGTGAATCTAAAAATATCCTCAATCTATTTAAATTGAAAGAAAAATTACAAAGAAATAGCAAAAGGAGACGTTTTACTGTAGTCTCAGAAATTGATAAAGTATTGGTAAGGACTGGTCTGAATTATACATACAGAATATATAACAATCTGTGTTTATATGTCTGTGTGTATATGTATATACACACAGACCCATGCATCCAGTATAAGCAATATATTACATTTACAAAAATCTCAAAGCTTTATTGTTACCTAGCAGAGAATGTCTCGCCCAACAAAAAGCCTTCTCATTCTTGCTTATGTTCTGAAGTAATTAAGGAGCATGACATATATTAGCAAACTGAAGGGCCAAAATCTATATTACTGAAAAGTTGAGGAAAGCTTAGAATGTTGGAGAACAGTGCTTTGAATAAAAGCCACCAGAGGTAGATGACTTAGCCCAGGAATTATTGAATTATCCACCTTATTAATTACATTTTCTCAAATTTACCATCCATATTCTGGGGACAGGGTAAGTAAAGAAGGAGAGAGAGGACACCAGTTACAATAAGTGAGTTAATTCCCAAGAAAAGAAGGAGGCTGGTTTACCCCATAATGACAATACAGAATCACCAGCAGCAATTGCAAAGAAATTCTCTCATGCACCCACAGAACTAGAAGCTGAAAGCCACATTTCTGGAGCATTACATATCAAGTGTTATTCAAGGTGCAGCAACCCAGTATTTAGAAGGGAATTTAAAGCCTTACATGCTTATACAGGAGAGGGAAAAGTGTAATATAAACTCAACTTTCAACTCAATTTTTTAAAAAAGGAAAGAAAAGGGAGATAACATATAAGTAATACAGATAAAATATGAATTCAGTGAGATAGAAAATAACCAGGATAATCAATAAAACCAATAGCTTGCTTTTTGATTAAACAAAGTAGACCACCTCATGGAAAACTCAGTGAAACCAAAAAAGAGAACAAAGTTATAGTACTGATAGTGTTTAAAAACTACAATTTCTGTGAATATATTTTGCTAATAAATGTAAAAACCTGACAGCTATTAGAATGTTATTTATCAAGAGTAATGGAGATGCAAACCATAGATTCCGTAACTAGTAAAACCCAAGTGTGCCAGATAGGCTCACACATGCACACACACTAAAACCTAGATGGCTTTAATTATGAGTCTTGCTAAAAATTTAAACAGACAGCTCCCATTTATGTGAAATCTTAAGAAATAAAACAAAGATAGGGAGAAAACAAATGAGAAAAATCTCCCCAGTACAATACCAAGATCACAAACAAAAATGGTAAACAATAAAAACACTTTCAAATTAAAATTTAAATCTTCTACATAGTGACGCAGGAAGAGGGCATGGCAACCCACTTCAGGAGCCTTGCCTGGAGAACCCCATGGACAGAGGCACCTGGCGGGCTGCAGTCCATGGGGTCGCAAAGTCGGCTGTGACTGAGCGTGCACACATTGTAGAGCCCACCATAAACTAGTTTACCAGACAAGCCACAGACACAGAAAAGTCATCTGAAGTCAATTTGACGAATTAGTGTCTAGAACAACTATCCTAAAGCTTTTCAGCATTCCAAGACAATTTCACAGTTGTAAAATTGTGGAGGATCCCAAATGGTTTTTCTTTGATGTATACATATCAAACTTTTGCACACTGAAAAATGACAACTGTTAAGGTTTTAAATATTTGGTAACTTCTTTAAAACAATCACAAATCAATTGTATGCTATCATAACATATTTCTCTAAAAATAACTCTTTTCCAAAGCAGAAAGAAAATAACTTTTATGACAGGCATGGTCTTCTTTTACACTTTTTCACGTCTCTGTAACATCTGGCTTCACAGAAGACAGCTGGATCTCTTATCTGCCTCTCCTTGCCTGGAGAACCCCATGGACAGAGGCACCTGGCGGGCTGCAGTCCATGGGGTCGCAAAGTCGGCTGTGACTGAGCGTGCACACATTGTAGAGCCCACCATAAACTAGTTTACCAGACAAGCCACAGACACAGAAAAGTCATCTGAAGTCAATTTGATGAATTAGTGTCTAGAACAACTATCCTAAAGCTTTTCAGCATTCCAAGACAATTTCACAGTTGTAAAATTGTGGAGGATCCCAAATGGTTTTTCTTTGATGTATACATATCAAACTTTTGCACACTGAAAAATGACAACTGTTAAGGTTTTAAATATTTGGTAACTTCTTTAAAACAATCACAAATCAACTGTATGCTATCATAACATATTTCTCTAAAAATAACTCTTTTCCAAAGCAGAAAGAAAATAACTTTTATGACAGGCATGGTCTTCTTTTACACTTTTTCACGTCTCTGTAACATCTGGCTTCACAGAAGACAGCTGGATTCTCTTATCTGCCTCTGCATTCAGTCTATTGCCATCTTAGTTTAGTTTCTATATGTGAAGGAAGTCCAGGCTTAGTTACCCAGCTGTGCAGTTCAAAGGGAAAATCCTTACACACATTCTCAGGGAATGCTAAAGGCATCCCTAGTCCCCGGATCATCATCTGAGAACTGTTATTCTAGAATAAAAAATTCCCACAACTCAGAGAAGGCATAGATTTCAGTAGAAGGGTTGAGGAGAACCAAAAGAGATACATAAGCAGTTCACAAGAGGAACTCTGAATGCTGCAAAATGTTTTCCTTCCTGTTTGATAGCTTTGGTAATAGCTGCAATTTAAAATGACAAGATAGCTTTCCACACCCGCAAGATAGACAAGAAATTTAAATCTGGAACTTACAAATGTTTTTGAGGGTTTAGAGTAATAGTAACTCTTACTCACTGCTGGGGGGTATGTAAACTGTCACCATTTAAAGAAAAAAAAAATGAGCTGTGTTTAGCAAAGTTTCAGCTATCTCTACAGTAATGCCGAGAAATTTCCCTTCTAAATATTTATATACCTTAAAGGAACACTAGCAGGCTTGCACGAGGCTGACCACTGAGGTACTGTTATAATAGCATAAATTGAACACAATGTAAAAGCCCATCCATAGAGGAAATAAATTGTAGTTAGTATCACGGAATTCTGTGCAGCAGCTAAAATTAATTGACTGTGTCTGTATTAAAAAATCACATAGAAATATTTCATCTATAACACTGGCTATTAAGTTTCAAAAAGATACATCTATCATGTGTCAACATAATGCTTTTTAAATTTTAAAACTGCCTTAAAATAATGCTGTAAGTCATTTATGGATTACATATATTTATATTATAGTTAGTTATATTCAAAGAATAAAAAGCCTCTCAGAAATGCTTGTGTCTACTTCAAAATAATACGTATTGCAGGACAGACACAGAGGGAGATCAGGAAGGACTACAGTAGGCCATCAAGTTTGTTAGTATTTTTTACTCATCAACAAACAAAACTAAAGCAAATATGACTAAACAGTAATATTTGTTAAAACTGAATGATGGGTGGTTGAGTATATTTTTTCAGTTATTCTCTGTCTGTATTTGTATGTCTGATATAATGCTTTAAATAAAACATAAATTTAAATTGAAAATCTGGGTTCACACAAACAGTATGGTAGCCGACTTGGAAAATTAGTTGGCATTTAGGCACGCATCTGGAATTTTGTAACATCTATATGGCCACTTCAGGATGGTAACTTCACGTTTGAATCATTCAGGATGGACTTCTTATCCCTTTCCAACATTTCACTAATACCTGTCTCCATGATTGTCCTCCTGGCCTGCAGAAGGCCTCTGTTAATGTGTATTGTGTCCCTGCAGATGGACAGTGTTACGAATATAAATGGATGGCCAGTGCTTGGAAGGGCTCTTCCCGAACAGTCTGGTGTCAAAGATCAGATGGTATCAATGTAACAGGTAAACCTTCCATTCCTCTTTGTTCTTTGAAAGTCTTCCTGTAACACACATGTAATTGGTTAAAGAAAATAATTAAGAAAACAGAGATATTTTTTCAGTATTCCACATGTGGTTGAGTTCACAACACCTGAGCTGTATACCTGATGACCAGGGATAAATTATTTTACTTTTAAATGTTTCAATTAGATTCCCCCTCATCCAGCCATTTTAGATATTACTGTCTAATTGTAATAAATCACTATTATAAGTTAATCTGATTGTTTTCTTAAAAGTCTTATATATTCATAACTTACTACATGCTAAAAAGTCAGTGTTTTGTTGACTATATCTGTTTCTGTGCCTTAGAGGCAATATATGCAGTCCAAAAATATTGCCAAGAGAATATGATTATACAAATCCAAATATTCTGTTTAAATTCAGAAATCATGACCTCTAGTTTTTTTAATTAACTAAGATACAAGACCTGTTGGTAAAACTCAAGCTCAGAGCATCTGAGTAGCCATGGTACCTACTCTGTCCCCACTTAAACCTTATTGCACATTGAAAGGAGACGTCCAAATGAAGAGCTTTTTTCAAAATTCCCTGTAACCCAAACGGACCCCGTAGAATTAATCTACAATTACTAAAAGTTTCCTTATCTGAATCCAGTAAATGCAAGGGATCCCAAAGACCCTTGAAGAGGGAAGAAAATTGGCTCCCGAGATAGTGACCACCCTGCAAAAATTTCCTGTCAAGGGACTAAGGTCAGAAGAAGAACCTCAGCTTCAAGCCTATGGGCCCAGAGATGGGTCCCCAGTGTCTCAAACAACGTATTTGTGGAGATCTGTCCACAGGACTCTCCACAGCGTAGCCTGAGGGTTGCACGTTAACTATTCAGGGGACCTGCTGACTGCTGCCATTGTTTTGACCCTCTGGCAGAAAAAAAGGTAGTGTGCATTTTGGTGCCTCTAAGTAATATCCATTTGTAAATTTAATTGTAGCATCTACAGTAAGATGACAGGATCAGGGATCAATATGCTTTTTGGAAAGCATAAATTTTTATATTGAGTTTTAAATTACTTGGAGTTACTGAAACCTAATTATGCATTTCCAGCCTATGAAAGATAGAGCAGGATGTCAAACTGTATTCTTGTGAAGATAAGATTTTATACATGAGCAATCTGGGTTAAGAAACACTTGAGAATAGCAACTCTCAGTGGACACATCTATAATAAAGACAAGACACCTGCCAGGAAACCCTTTGCTCTCTGACAGTGTCATTTTCTGGGAAAAAGAAAAAAATTCCAAGCAAGCCACTCTCAGAGGCAACAGGGGGAAACAGAGCTTTGGGGAAAGGGGCACTGGCTTTCTGCCCTGAAGACAAGAGAGAGGTGGTCCTTCCCAGGTGGCAGTACTGATAAAGAACCCATCTGCCAGTGCAGGAGATGTAAGGGATGCAGGTTCAGTCCCTGGATCAGGAAGATTCCTTGGAGGAGGGCATGCCAACCCACTCCAGTATTCTTGCCTGGAGAATCCCCATGGACAGAAGAGTCTGGTGGGCTACAGTCCATGGGGTCACAGAGAGTCGGACACAACTGAAGTGAATTAGCATGCATGGACACCACTCAACTCAGGTGTTGAAAATGAATGTCTACCTTCTTTAAACTAATCAGGCGTTTTACAGCTTTCCCAGTGAATCCTGTTAGTTTTCAGTGTTTTCTTTTTCCCCCCCAAATATGGATGCAAATAATCATTGTCTGACTTTTATTCTACACATTACAAGTTCTTTTCACACTGAAATTGAGGCTATTCCCTCATATAAGGTAAGTCAAATTTTAAAAAGACTTACCTGTAGAAATCATATTTTCAACTTCTTTTCCATAGAGTATCCCATGTATTTATCCTCACCTAAAGCTGTTTTATAGGCCCCTCCCCGCAAAAAATTGTGTGAATGATTTGTGATAAAACACTATATGCATTCTTCTCCCATCTTTTAGGAGAGGTGAGACTGTTTATGGGAAATAGTCAAGCATGTAAAGAATTTTACCTACCTTGATCGATTGTTCTAATTTTATGAATAGTTGTCCTTACAGAAAACTCACAATGATTTCCTTTGTCTTCATGCGTTTAATGCTAATAACTTCAGTACAGCCATGTCACTCCAGCTGCCTTGCAATGACTAACTGCTTTTCTATAACAATTTTTCTGTGAATATTTTGTTTATAATGTTAAGTGATAAGGCAAAGAATTAACACCTTTCATTTGATTCCAGAGGATAACCAGTTCCATAAATAAAGGAAAATTTTTGCTTTGCTAAAATTCTGTGAAATGATCAAGTGTGGTTTCAAGCTATGAGTTCTTTACATGCTACCAGTTCTGTTTCTTAATGACATCTAGGCTCATCTTGAAAACTTCATTGTAGCAACCGTGGCATACCTAGTACTAAACTCCAGAAGGAAGAAATAAGAGGAGTCACTAGAGAACTGCAGTGTCAGGTTAAAACAGTAGAGCAGACATACCACTTAGAAGCTGCATTTGTTTTCTTATATACCAAAAAAAAAAAAGTCCTGAATTAGTGACTTTCTCCAAAAGAAATGCGTATTATAAAAAAATCCATTTACAAGGTTGTCACATAAATCAAAAAGGTATCTTAAGTTGAAGACTGTTCATTTGAAAAACAAGGAAAGAATTTTAACTTTAAAAGAGAATTAAATCTGCTTTTTAACATTGGACTTGGTCTCAGAAGCTATGACATTAGCTTGCAGACAGTTAGTGTTTTCAAAGTATCGACTATAAAATCATCTAATCAACAGGTACTTACTGAGCACCTGCTGGGGTGGCAGGTACCATGTCCTCTGAATGAGAAGGGTCTCAAGTTCCTAAATAAAGTGGTCAAGGTTAACCAGGTATTCCAGTCAGCTGCCCTCAGAAGTCTATGAGACTCCCAAGGCAGTTCAGGATTCAAAGACAGTCTACAACAATGGTGGTGTTGGTTTTTTTTTTTAATTACTGCAAGAGATGCTACTTGTCAAAATATGATTTTCTGTTCTGCAGGGGGCTGCTTGGTGGTGCGCCAGCCCGATGCTGACAGGTCTTGTAACCCGCCATGTAGTCAACCCCACTCATACTGTAGCGAGGTATGTGTGAGTCCACTGGAGCAGACAAGCCAGCTCCATCGTCCGTCATCACCCTGCTTCGGGCACAATCCATCCCCCCCTCCTCCCCGAAAAATGTCTTGAGGCATAAAAATTCTATTTTGACACTACTTCGTTTTATCAGTATAAATGATCCTGAATGCACTTCCTTCTACCATTAGAATAAATTTGTATAAGGTACCCAAAAAGTGTGTTGTTTGTTACATAGTGGTGACCGAAATTACGTGGAGTAAATTCCCGGAACAGTACTTCTTTAAAGCCTGCCCATCGGGTCAGGTGTGGTATACTTACAGACCACCTTGCATGTACAGTGTAAGTCTTGTTCTCCTGCAGACAAGGACATGCAGTTGTGAAGAAGGGTACACTGAAGTCATGTCTTCCAATGGTACGCTTGAGCAGTGCACGCTGATCCCCGTGATGGTGATACCCACTGTGGGGGACAAAAGAGGAGACGTGAAAACCAGCCGTCCTGCCCATCGGGTCAGGTGTGGTATACTTACAGACCACCTTGCATGTACAGTGTAAGTCTTGTTCTCCTGCAGACAAGGACATGCAGTTGTGAAGAAGGGTACACTGAAGTCATGTCTTCCAATGGTACGCTTGAGCAGTGCACGCTGATCCCCGTGATGGTGATACCCACTGTGGGGGACAAAAGAGGAGACGTGAAAACCAGCCGGGCTGTGCATCCAACGCAGCCCTCCAGTAACCCAGCGGGACGGGGAAGGACCTGGTTTCTGCAGCCGTTCGGGCCAGGTGAAGTGACAGACGGTGCTGATGCGGCACTCCTGGGCCGTATATTTAACCAATAATGAGCAAGCATTTTCTTAAGAGAGAAGTATTTCATCTATAGTCATTTCTTTTGATACTGTCTTATATTCATATAATTTTGACAATTATTATGAAAAAGGCGATCATACTCAAAATTCAGAGATATGAATCTGCTCTCTTCTGAGAAAAATTCTAGGATTGATAAATTTCAGTCATAAATTTAGAATTATTTTCACATTGATTAAAGCAATCTCATAGTGAAAATATTAGGGGGAAAGTGTGTTATCATGCAGAACTAGAACAAATCAAAACTATGAAAAGACATTCAAGAATTTTCCATTTGACCACAAAGTGTTAAATATTTGAACCCTAAATGGGAAGGTCAGTAATGCAGGGCATGCTTGGCAGCCAGACCCATTTCTGTCAGCGCTTGGAGCTGGCACACTCAGATACTCAGAATCTGTACTAGGACCAGGTACATGGGGACAGGCGTGGAGCCTTCCTGTCTCGATGGGACGGTCTAAACTTGGAGACTGACCAGACCCATGTCATTAAACAGACAGCTCACAATGTATCCAGTAATGGACTTGAAGCCTGGAGGCTGATCACATCCATCCTTAATCTGCGCATTCGGTCTCCTCAGTTGATTCAGCCATGGACTCATCCCTGCAGCTAAGCTGGTGCTTGAAAAGGTGCTGCGAGAGCTACGTGTAACTCAGCTCACGCCACTTCTCCTCACACCCTAGAGGGATTACCACTTCATGACCAGAGGAAATTGGCAGGCAAAGCAAAGCATAAACTACTTCCTAACGCCAGTAGAAACTTGAGAAAGGAAGGAAAAAATTTGCATAGCTAGCGCACCTGTATTTTCAATGCATGGAGTCAAAACGCTTTACCTTACTGGTGAATCACTATTGGGATTTTTTAAAACTATTTTCACCGCTTGGGTGATTAATATATAACCACATCATCCCTGACTTTATTAGATTTTGATCTTAAGATAAAATTTATTTTGTAAAGCTGACCTGTCTGTGTAAGCATGGAAAGCTCTTCTTCTCAGTATCCAAGATGGCAAACCAACAAATGGCCATTTGCAATCTTGACCTTGACCAAGAATCCAAGCAGATCTCCTCATATCAAAACTACTTTTTAAATATAACATATTATTATTATCATTATTTACTTTATAGTTTCCCTAAAATGAACATTTTAATATGTTAAAAAGGTATACATTATAAAAACATACAATTAATCATGCTCTTGTTTGCTGAAAAACCCAAAAATATTTGTTGAACTTCTCTCAGAACAAATAAGCCCAACAGTAGAACAGTTCTTTTGATTCTGAACTCACTTTGTTTTTTAAAAGATTTAGAATTGAAAAAGAGAATATCTAGACTATTAACTTGGTTTATTTCCAGTATATGAAAGAATTCCTAGGTTGATCCAGCTCTAGGCAAAAATAATCATCATCATCATCATCATAGTACTGATTTGCTAATGACATCTTTCAAATGTTGGATAAACCAGAGTCTCTGTAGGGTCAGTTTGCCCAATCTATAATTTCAATATTAAAGTTAATGTTTAGCTGGTTGGGTATAACAGAAAAATGTTGGTGTGATGAACAAGTTAGGCAAAATCATTAATACTATCATCCATTTGAAGTTTATTCAGAACATAAAACAGAATTTCAACGAGAATGAGACCAGAAAACCAAATTTTAAAAGTTCCTGTCATAAAACTAGAAAAAAAGTTCCTGTCTTGTCTGATTCCATAAGATAGAAAAAAAGTTATTTTGAGATTCTTTCATGTGTTAATCAAACTTGTTTATTTTTACAAATGATATTGTCAAATTAATTTTAAAGCACACTCTAAAGTATAAACTA
>SJYC01037936.1:0-47612 GCA_006408675.1 Madoqua kirkii
AAGGATTAATTCCAAAAGTGTTAAATATATTTACTTTCACTTGAAAAAAATATTTAAATGACAAAATTTATGTTGAGATACCTGTCAGCATCAAAAAAGTTGTAGGAATTTCTTAAAATTGCATTGTTTTCGTTTCTCACAATTGCCATTCTGAAGATAGAATGAAAATCAGAAGAAGACATTTATATAGCATAACACATATGTGAGTTTAAAGTAAAATCCATATAGGAAGTAGCAGAAATTTAGACATATTAACTTGAAATCTGAACTCAAATTGCAACATTATTTATTGTTTTTCAATTCAGTTTTCATTGAGAATTTATCTTTAATCAAAGAGCATCTAACACATAGTAGCAGCTTTGCATTAATCATTAACTCTGCCTAAGCAATAAATTCATTTTGAGTTTTCAAAGAACTTGGTCATATGTGACTGGTCATCGGTCGTAATTAAAGACTGTAATATATCTAGCAGACTAATGTAAGTCAATGACCGATGTCTGTTCTTCTTAGATGGGAGACTGAAGACCTGGGTTTATGGTGTAGCAGCCGGGGCATTCGTGTTACTCATCTTCATTGTCTCCATGATCTATCTAGCTTGGTGAGTGTTTTAAAATTTAAAAATCTAAGGAGATCTATTTCAGAGGAAATGCTTTCAACTGGCCATAACCAGGAACAGCAATCTAATGTCTCAAATAAGCATTCCACATTTATTTAGGGTTCATCCGAGTTTCTGAATAAGCATAGATGGATAATCTAAAAGCAACTGAATCCAAACCATTTAATTTCTGAATATGAGCCAGAACTGCCCCAGGCCGTACCGATGTCTGTTCTTCTTAGATGGGAGACTGAAGACCTGGGTTTATGGTGTAGCAGCCGGGGCATTCGTGTTACTCATCTTCATTGTCTCCATGATCTATCTAGCTTGGTGAGTGTTTTAAAATTTAAAAATCTAAGGAGATCTATTTCAGAGGAAATGCTTTCAACTGGCCATAACCAGGAACAGCAATCTAATGTCTCAAATAAGCATTCCACATTTATTTAGGGTTCATCCGAGTTTCTGAATAAGCATAGATGGATAATCTAAAAGCAACTGAATCCAAACCATTTAATTTCTGAATATGAGCCAGAACTGCCCCAGGCCGTCTTCTCAAGTTGTTCCCTGTGGTTATGTAAGCACCATGTATTACTTTGTATACTTATGGTGACTGTACATTTTTTATTGTTACCACTGAGGAAGAGATTATGATAATACCTAATTCAACTGTCTTTTAAAACATACTGTAAATTGTGTTATTTATAAAAGTTTGTGGACAAATATAAATGACTATACTATAACATTATTCCATTATTAGTACCAGAGAAATTATATCTATCTAATTTATCTTTTACAGGATAATAACATACTTGAAGGGTTCTGGTTTGTGTTTATTCAGAGCATAAAACTGAGGAATTAAAAAACCAGAAAATCAAATTTGGGGATTGGATTTAGAAAGTGGAGACAATTAAGCAATTTTTAGGTGTATCATTGTTTCAGTTTTTTTCATTTAAAGCAATAAAAATTACAATTGAAGATTTTCTTTCTCACAGTTTTATTGTTTTTTGTGGTTTTTTTTGACAGCAAGAAGCCAAAGAAACCCCAAAGAAGGCAAAACAATAGGCTGAAACCTTTGACCTTAGCCTATGATGGAGATGCTGACATGTAAGTCGTAACTTACCTGCAGCTTCCAATCTCAGCTTCTGCCTTTGCTGTAGATATCCAGAGGCCACAGAGCTGTTCAAACTGTGTGGATTAAACTACAGTGTTACTTCTTAAACGATCATCATTAAGGAAGGAGTGAAAATCACAGGGCCACTGGATATACCAAGACAGTACTACTTACATCGAAACCATCAGCCCTGAGAATTCTAGACTTAGTTGATACGTGATGCATTCTGAGAGTTTTATGTGATCTTTTCTGAAATCTACCACCTGATAATTCACTTTCATCTCTAAAAACATGACGGTGGGACTGACCAGTTTGGGATGCCCGAGGCAAGCCTCTGTCTGCAGTGTTAACCCCTAGCAACATTTCCGCATGAAGAGTTTAATACCAGAATCTCTACACTACTGTATTCAAACATAACAACATGCCTACTCAATTGAATGATATACATTATTATGTCAGATTATATACTTGTTAATAAGCAATTTTAATGGTGGCTAAAACTAAGCTCTAAACTGAGCAGAAAACCCATTGAGTAAATTCAGCATCTTGGTGGTTGATAATAGTTTCACTGAGCTGCATTTCAGAGGCAGAGACCCTTTTGAAGACTTCTTGTCTCTCTCCAAAGTACGAATGCTGGACATGTACTAGTACCGTAAAAGAGTCCTCAAGTTCAGTATTTTACGACGGTTATTGTCTGCAAAACTAATTTGCTTGTGTTAATACAGTACATTTCTACTTTCCCTAATTTTCAAACTGGTTGCCTGGATCTTTTTTGCTATACGGAAGGCACATTTTTGCACTATATTAGTGCAGCATGATACGCGCTTAACCAGTATTGCCATAGAAACTGCCTCTTTTCATATGGGATGAAGACATCTGTGCTCAAAGTGTCGTGGAGACATTTACAAGTTCTTGTGTCCTGAAGAGAGTAAAAGTTCAGCGGGGATGGTACAGGATGGAGTTAGCTGTTGCATCTGCTGCATACATACTTCCTCATCACCGCAGCCATTGATATCAACAGCATGGCGATAACTTCAGTGTTTAAGTCCCGAACTCACTAACCCTCCAAAAGATGGGTCCCTCTAGGCGGTTTCTAATTGTACTTTGAAGGCTGTTTATGACTAGATTTTTATATTTGTTATCTTTGTTAAAAAAAAGAAAAGAAAAGAAAAAAAGGAGCTGGTCGTCTTTTTCATTTTGAGCAGATGGAAAAAATAATTCATTGGTGAATTTTTGTAATTGAAAGAAATCGAAATGGTCTGATTTTTTTTTTTCCTCCCAGATTTGTTTTCCTACTTTCAGATGGAATGTATTTCAAAATCCATGGTTTAGTCTTTCTCAGTGGTAAAATTCGAAGCAAGTCTTTTTAAAGTATGCTATCAAAAACTAGAATTTTCAAAAGAGAAAAATAAATATTTTGTCCAGGACCTCATTAAATATCTAGACCAAGGGTGGCCTTTTTTTTTTTTTTTATAAAAGGTCAGATGGTAAATATTCCAGCCAGGTCTATGTTGTAGCTTGTCCATTCTGCCATTGTGAGAAGACAGCTATAGACAATACACAATATAGCACATAGAGAATGGGCATGGCTATTTTTCAATAAAACTTCCTATAAAGTCAGCAAGGCCACATTTGCTGGTCTAGAGGTTTTTTCCAGTGCTAATTCTCCATCATGTCATCTTGAGTTTTCACTCATTTACCCTCTGACTGTGATCAGTGTTTAATTTCAAAACCGAAAAACAGTCATTAAACATCTTAATGTATTGCAAGTAGTTATATTTTTCACAGATGTAGCCCTGGGAATGGCACAGTGAAATGATATCTAACTTGGCTGGTTTCTTTCATATGAAAAGAAAATCTAAAAGGTGCCATTAAAAAGCAATACCATTTTTCAGGCAACAGTTTTGCACCTACCTTTGGGAGAGGGGAGGACACCAGATGTTCAGGTCTTTAAAAAAAAAAAAGTATCACAAGCCATTTTATCTTAAGCATAGCTGTGTCGCTGTACAAATGGTTAGGACTAGAAGGTATTTCACCTTCGTACTAGAGTTTGAATTCACCCTACTGTTCATTCTAGAGTATCTGCAAAGATTACAAAAGATAGATTAGAATGTCATTGTCCCTCAAATAAGCAGATTTCTACATATTTCAATAAGCATTAAAGGTGGTATGCACTCATAACCTTGATCAGTATTTCCTTGTTAAGCAATGTATAAATCATTTCTGAGCAAACAGGTTATCAGAAAAATGAGAATTTTGCCTTATACCAAGGATTTCAACAAGGAAAGGCATAAAAACAAATTCCATCTCATCTGTCTTACTAAAAGAGGAAGACAAAAATAATATTGTCACCCTGAAACTGTGATTGTCAATAAATGTACTCAGGGGTCTCCCAGATAATCCTCAAGTTGATTTATTTGAGTAAAATGAGCTCCCATTTGTCCAAAATGGTTGAGAAAGAATCTATTACCATTACTTGAAGAATCTTGCTAAGTCTTATGAATTGCATGCCACGCCTAATACCCTTGAAATTGTTGAGTGGAATAAATTGTTACTTACTATTGATGGTATACTTATAATACTGTACAATGGCGTTCATTCAGAAAGCAGATAAGTGTCTTCCTACCTATACTGTTAAAATGAAATGAATTCATAGGTCAAAATTATGTTATGAAACTCCAAGATGACCTTATTCATAAATTGATTACCTTTTACCTTTTACAATTCATAAATTGATTACCTTTTACAATGTATGAAGTAATCTAGATTCAGTGTGACCTAGTACTAGGGAGCATATTGGGAGTTGGCCTCTTGTTAGGAAAGGTACAGGGAGGCTATTTTGGACAAATGAAGGTTACTATATTCATGTTTATAACATGAAAATAGCCTTATTTTTGCTCTTGGCATAAGTCAATAATGAGTTAAATACTTTACTGGGATTTCATCAAAACAGTATTCCTCCTGTTCATTCTAAGAATTCAGGAGGGGAATATAGTAGTAACTTGTCAATTGACACTTTTGCCTTACCAAAATGGTCTGTGAGCCCACAAAGATTAAGAATCACTGTTCTGTAAGTACGAAGATCTGCTTGGTTGAGGGGAAAAAAAAGAAATGGAAAATATTGACAGTATCATTTTGTTGGGCTGTTTCCATTTAAATGACATAGAAGTGACATAACTGATCTTGAAAGGGGGTGATTTGCTCATTCATCAATATCTAAGTAGGAAACTGCTTATTTCAAAGCCTTTTCGAGGACACTACAGTGTAGCTTAAAGCTAATTTGAAAAGAGGTTCATAAACGCATGTTCTTAATTATAGCAAAGCACAAAGTACCTGTAATAAGACTAATATTTATTGAATTATCACATGTAAGACACTCTGCTAGATATTGTAAAATATTAGTAATGGCTTTTGTTTACGTGCGTATCTAAGACATTCAAAAGAAGGGGAAAAGCGTAATGAGTGAGAATGACACACACATCACCCTGCACTCTAGATTTGGTGTTCAGACTTGGAGAACCTTTTTCCTCATGTAATGTCTGTGTCCAGGCCATGCTCCCAGGCTGGGGCTATATGTCTGCTCCACCTTCAGGCAGGTGGCGGTGGTCCAGCAGCTTACTCTGAACCCTCTTAACTTCCTAGACATTTCAAGACAAAGGCAGTTATTTAAAACTTCTCACAGGAAGCAAGTAACGCCTCTCAATTTTTCTTAACCTCCAATCACTATATACACTTACTCCTTTACAGTGATCAACGCCTGGTCTCTTGTCCATTCTGATCCCTTAGCAACAACTAGTCTTGTCTGCTTCCCTTAAAACCATCTTCTGCTAAAGATGCCTACATTTTTAATAAGAAAAGAAGTGACTACCTATGTCTCTTTTCTCTTGGAGTCAGTGTCACTTAGAGTGTGAACAGTTTGGTTTAAACAGAATTGTACCAGTCAAAGACATGGATAAAGAAAGGAAAGCTGTGCAGGACATCCCCCCACCCCCACCCCACAAAAAGACCTTTTCTGCAAAAATGTCAATTCTTACCTTAGATTTAGTCCTACCCAGTACTCCCCCCTTCACCGTCCTTCCCCTGCATCTCTGCACACGTCCTACCCTCCGAGACAGCGAGGGAGGCCTGCAGCTCTTGAAACCGACAAAAGAGCCTGTCCTTAGGCTGAATCAAGGTTTGAATAGACTTGCAAGAATCAGGCTTCCCAAATGGCCCAGGATCTCACTCTCTGTAAATTAAATTAATTAAAATGTGTTTCTTGTTCTGTTTCCCCTCTAAGCTTGAGGGTGTTGAAAGAAGAGCAGTCCGTGAACACATCTTGTGAGGAATCAGGTCAGACCACGATCTTCCCTGGGTCGGGTTGCGATGTGAGAACTGAAATCGCTGTCTGTCCCTCTGGTGCTGCCCTCTGGTGGCCGGAGCTAACAGAGCAGGGTTTCAGGGTCTGAAAGCGGAGTGTGGGCCCCGCAGACGGGACTGTAAAAAGGATATTATGCAGTGTGATATGATAATTCTGTATCTAGCAGGGACACTGAAAAATGGGTATGTCTACATTGTTAAATGAGCAAAGCAAATGCTAAATGGATAGCGTTAATTTTGTAGCTTTATGTTGTTGTGCTTCTACCAAGCCTGATCTTAAAATGGGCAATTTTATGAAGACACTTAGTTGTGTGAGTCATGTTTCCAGCGATCAAAAATCTCTAGTCTACTAGACTGTCCTTGGGTGTCAGTCTTCCCGTGTTTTGTAGATTTTTTTTAAGCAATAGTTTCTAGATTACCTGCTTTGAATGCTCACTGAGCTTCTCTCAACTATTTTTCAGGACTCTATTTAAGTGTTTTTTTTTTTTTTTAATAAACATTAAGATTTCCTTTCTGGTACTTTTTCCTTGCCTATTTTTAGCACAGAGATTTTGAAGTGATCAGTATCTGTCATTGTAAAATATAACTTTATTAAATTTGCAATGTCTTTCTATAAATTATAACCCCCTAAATGTGTTTTCTTTTTGGTTAATTTAATTACCTATTTATTTTGTTTAAATAAGAAGGCAGCTGTCTAAGAAGTTTTTGTTAATATTACTTTGTAAATTGTGTAATGTAATTTATTTTAAATTATGTACATTTCTTTTTTAATGCACAAGAGGTCTATGTACAATTTACTACAGATTTGCAAATACTGTCACTAAGCTTTACTCAGTTAATACAGATGGCATGTGAAGATGTAATATGCTTTTTTACATTTTCATATGGGTTATTTGTAAATAACTGTGCTGATAAACATAAACACGGAGATCATTTTCATTCTACTCGTGTGCATCTGTGTTTTAATTTGCATCATTTGCTGCTGAAGTGTGGGTTAACATTTATTTTCAGTGGAAAAAACCATCTTTTTACTACCATATTGCCCTCTCTTGGGTCTTTTTGTTTACAATCCCAATTTAGAAAGTTTGAGAGATGCAAACCTTTAGGTGTCTGCAGAAGCCACAGTTTAATCATCCTGGACAGAGGACCTCTCGGTTTCAGTACATTACAAGGTCGGAAGCAGCAGAGGATGCCGAGGCAGGCTGGAACACTGCGATCCGGCGCTTCTTCCGCTCAGTCGGAAGGCAAGCCGCTCCCTGCCCCTTTTCCCTGTGTCCACCGGCAGGAGACTAACCCTCAGAAACGAGGTGGAAGCTCAGACATGAATAAATTAAGATTCCTTCACTCTCCAAATTAAGATGCACACGTCAACAAATTCTGAAAGGGATGCACAAATTAGATGAATCATTGCAATTATTGTTAGGGTAGCTTGCAACTAAAACAGTTTTTGAAGTCGCTGTTTGCTAAAATATAACTAATAAGGAAGAAACCTGTTATATGTAGTATATAAAGCTCAAAATATACAGCTAGACTCAAATGCTTGATGAAAACAAAGTGATTTGCAGTCTCCTTATTTTCTATCTGGTTCATTACAACTGATTCAAGAGGAGAATTTTTAAGATAACTGACATATCTCTAGGACATTCATAGTCAAATCATTAAGTTCATTTTTTTATTTTGCAACTCTAATTTATGCCCTGCAAACACAAATATGAACATGACTGGTCTACATTTTGCTGTTTGGTCTGAGTCCCTAGTGATTCCTTTCATTACACACCAAACGTACTCCAGAGAAAAGCCACCACACACTACAATTTACAGGTCTTGTCAGTGTCCATTACTCTGAAAACAGTATGTTCATACAGAAGTGCTTACATGCAGTCAGGCTTTCTGATGGTGTGTCTGGTTTTTTTTTTGTTTTTTTTTTTCCTTTTCTTTCAAAGATCACCCCCTCGCCCACTTTCCACCTTCTGCCATAGCATCTCCCTGCCAAGGGAACTCAAGTTACCAATCTGATATGTGTTCAGCCATGTTTTTCTCCCTGATCATATAATCTTATGAATATGATGGTGACAGGGGTGGAAAAAGAGAAAGCAGAAAAATGAGTTAAATTTAGTAGATACAATTGGAAAACAGCTTCATTTCTTTTCCCATTACTATTTCAAACAGAGGGAAATGTCCTTTGTCCTCCCCTTGGCAACACCCAAGGCAAATCCCAAAGACAGTCCAGGCCAGAACAAAATATCAGTCTGTCTCATTGTTTTCCATTTCTTCAGTGACTAGCAAATTTGAACAATGTCAGTCTTTCCTGTCTGTGTTGGCTATTGAGTTCGGTCCTCTCTTACATATCATCTTTAAATGGCAATTTCAGCTCTACCAAAGTAGTTGTTAATTTTAGGCCATCAGCGAAATTTAAACTTTTGGGTAAAGAAAAATTTCTGAACTTTATTTCTCTACAGTCTAGTTTTCTATCCCAGGCAGAGATGATCTTAATGGGGGCCCATGCCTCTTCATTGTCCCCAGCTCCCTGCTCTTTCCTGAGCATGCTCACTGTCCTCTCTTGATGGCCCTTGAGGCCAGTGTTGCATGGAGGTGATGAAGTTGGAGCCAAATCGTCTCTTAAAACCACACACTTTCCTTAGACCTCTGCCCTTACTGTTATCTCTACCTGGAACACTCTTCCCCTTGATATAAGCCTGGCAGCTCGCTCACTTCATGCAGGTCTCTGCTCAAATGCCACCTCCTATGAGAAGTCTTCCTTGACTACCTTTATCCCTTTTATTTCCTCTTGTGCTTTTTTAGTTTTCTCTGTGGTCCTGATTTTATATATCTTTTTGGCCTATGGTTGTGTTTTTGCTCTCTCTCAGATACTCACAAGAGAGGCCAAGTCTTTTTCTGTTTTCTTCCTCACCTGGAGTCAAGTCCAACACATAGTAAGACAAATTCTTGTTGGATGAATAAATGAAACAAAAAATTAGTGAACTGTGAGGTTAATGGACAAAGAATCATTAAGGTTAATTAGCAGATCAGTTATAAGGAGACCACTAAGGTTAATTGACCAATTAATTCATTCAAAGCTTCAAGTTGTCAGTTCTCTGTCATGAATCATTTTATATCATTTCACTTGCCAGAAATATGTTCACCTAAACTACTCAGAAAACACAATACTGTGACATGGGAAGGGCAGTAACAGGGCAGGCAAAGAAATTATATCAGTAATGATGAGCCTGGCATCAGAGTAGCGACAGCTGGGGGCATGCCAGCAAGATGTGGGTGACGGGATTTGGAAACCTATCTTGAGAATGGAGTCTGTAAAGGAATTCTTTCACAGTTTTCTTATTTTCACTTCATTGCATGGAAAATTCCAGTGGGAGACATGAGTCAGCAGGGAATACTGGAAAATAAAGGAGGCAGGCAATCACAAATTTCTTAAAACAACAACAACAACAACCCCTTGTTCCAGGATCCAAAAGCAGCCTGATTCTCCTAAATCTTACACTGTATTAATTTACTTTATGGTTTAATATAATACCAATAATATCTTGACTGTCCCTTGGACTGCAAGGAGATCAAACTAGTCAATCCTAAAGGAAATCAACCCTGAATATTCACTGGAAGGACTGCTGCTAAAGCTGAAGCTCCAGTACTCTGGCCGCCTGATGCAGAGAGCTGACTGATGAGGAAAGACCCTGATGCTGGGAAAGATTGAGGGCAGGAGGAGAAGGGGATGAAAGAAGATGAGATGGTTGGATGGCATCATCAGCTCAATGGACATGAATCTGAGTAAACTCCAAGAGATGGTGAAGGACAGGGAAACCCGGCGTGCTGCAGTCCATGGGGTCACAAAGAATCAGACATGACTTAGCAACTGAACAATAATACCACCAAGTGACACACTATTTGCTTGCTTTAAAGCAGAAATACAACAATAAGAACAGAATAAAACTGCAGTTCAGTGTTTCCCAAATCCCCATTACTCACTTTGGAAGAACGGAGGTAGACATTCGGCAAACGTGTAAATACATGAATTAAGCATTTAAAATCCATTCCTTCTAGAATATAATGTCTTGATTTCCTGGAAAAGTGAAAAGAATTTCAAGATCAGAGTCAGTTGGTGAGTCTAGGACTATGTTCCCCACATCACTGTCTTTCATAAGCACAGTGATGAAAACCCAGTCGAATCACATCTAGTTTCATAGCTGATGTCTAACTATACCCTTTCACAATTTATCTTTATAAAAGGCTCCCTCATTTATAGTATTCATCTGGGGATTTTGGTGTTTATCACTTTTTACTATATTTGCCAGAAGGCTACATGTCTTCTGATTAGACTACCTTGCTACCTACTGGAAAAATAATTTAAAAAATAAATCAAGAAGTATCCTAACTGTAGAAGGTGTCATAATGGATAGGATTTTTATCTGGTATCTGCTTAAAAGATCCTTAAAAGTTACAAGAAAATTCTTTTTTGTATGTTCATTCTAATGTCTACATGTAAGGATCCACAGCAAAATCAAATTAAAATATCTCCTATAATGAGGTAGATAATGATATACTGAATTACTATGTCTAGTAGTAATTATGATATAATGGCAGTTGCAAGAAGATTATGGCAACATTTGTTCAGCAATAGAAACTAAAGAGGACTTTGATACAATTCTCTCCAGAATAGGCATCATATTTGCCTTCAAAAATTAACAATCCCTAGTCAAAAATATTTCAGTGTAATTATGGATCCGTGCCAAGGCAGATGTAGCAGTAAATTAGTACATTTCTTAGATAACAGCGCCAGGCCTAGACACAGTCTATAAGTTTTAAAAGCAGGACCTTCCACTGACAGTTACCGGATCCTGCCTATCACACAAAGCATGTTTTAAAAATCAAAACAAAGCAAAACTAAGGAGGGGTCAAAAAAAATCATTGACTGAAAGATCCTTCTTACTTTTTGGTAGGATATAAGAACAGTGTCAGAAGAAAAAGAAAATGTAAGTGATTTTTTAACTTACAAAAAAAGATTCTCATGAACATTCATTGTTTAAGAAGTGCCGTTTAAAACAAAAACCCTGAGGATGAAGGAAAATGTTGTGACAATACATGATCTTATCAAGTATGAGGCAAAGTAGATTTTTGTTTATACTAATGAGGAAAACATTAAGTCAATGAAGGGCAATGTAGCACTTTCTTAAATTAAAAATAAACATATTTTTTGACTTAGTAATTCCATAGAGTAGGAAGGAAGGATAGATAATAGATAACAAGTGTGGTATGTGTATACACTGTGCATGTGTATGCATGTGTGACAAAGATGGTAGGTAGGTAGATAATTGATACAAAGCCTGTGCACAGTGATAGAGTATACGGATATGTATCACATGTGTGGTTATAAACATATGGAAGCAACATAATGTAAAAGTTTAAATAAATTATGGTGCATTCATAACACACAATACTATGCAATATTTTGTAAGATCCTCTTATTTCTGTTTTTAATTTTTCAGAACTGAAGACTGGCAAAAATTTAGTGAAAAAATCATAGCACACACATATTCACAAACTATTTCTAAGTTATGCTCTAGAAGTAGTCTTCAAACACCATTCAGTGTTACGAACGACTGGAATTGAGAGTCTAGATTTTTGCTACAGAATGAAACTCAAAAATATTTCATGGGGATCATGTACGTATAAAGCCAACCTAGAAAATGGTTACAATTGAAGACACTTCAATATAAATAAAAGGAAAGATAATGCTAAATATGTGTCATTTAGAATGGATTTTTTTTCTAAGTCCCTATCTTCCAAAATAATTACCAAACAACAACCACCAGGCTGTGGCTGGTTGCTGCTAATGTGAGGCTAGATGTGGAAGTAAGTGCCAAAGAAATAACAAGAAAAGAACCAGCTGACAGTTTGGTAATTGCCTGGAGTTAAATTTAATGAGCTGATAGGAAGGTTTCTGCAACATTAGGGGGAGCAGCTGGAGAAAAAACCCCGTTCCTATCTGATGGTCGGTGCATACCAGCTAATGAGCAGGACTTTTGCAGCTCATCAGATTTAAAAAAAACAAAACAAACGCACAACACTAACGTGGAAGCTCAGAGGACTGATAATCGTCGTTCTGATTAGATACCCAGCCTCGATTTTTGAAGGTAATTAAGTGGGGGAGGGGGGGTAGGGAGGGGAATCTCCAAAAATCTGCATTAGATGGCTCTGAGGGGAAAAAAGCAGAACAAATGTTTGTCTAATTGTATCCTCACTATAGATCTTCTGAAACACTCTGTTAGAACTTGGTCATGAAGACCAAACACAAGAAGCATGTAAGAAACTTTTATCGTCATTTCAGAAGTAAAGTACTGGGAATTAAACATCAATGGCCAGTACAAAGGTAGCTGAAATGGAAAGCCAAATGCCACGTGAAAATATTAAGTTCTAATATACTGAGATTGCTGCAATAATATAACTGCTGGAAAACTTTTTTTAAATTACTTTATAGAAGAAATTACAGTTATCACTGTGAGTCTGAGAAGACCACTTGGTTAGTGAGAAGTCTGAAACCTTCTCAATCAGTCTGAGAAGACATGTTCACTGATCACAGGCAGTGGCGGGTGGTATCTCTCTCATTCATTTATTTACAGTTGAGGGGATGGCACCCCACTCCAGTACTCTTGCCTGGAAAATCCCATGGATGGAGGAGCCTGGCGGGCTGCAGTCCATGGGGTCGATAAGAGTCAGACACGACTGAGCGACTTCACTTTCACTTTTCACTTTCATGCACTGGAGAAGAAAATGGCAACCCACTCCAGTGTTCTTGCCTGGAGAATCCCAGGGACGGCGGAACCTGGTGGGCTGCCATCTTTGGGGTCGCACAGAATTGGACTCGACTGAAGCAACTTAGCAGCAGCAGCAGAGGGGAATCTCCTGGGTGCCAGGTTCCAGTCTAGGCCTGAATGGCGGGAGGTGAGAAAGAAAAAAGCTGAAACTCCCCTTACTGATAATATGATCTAATGAGGGGAAAGCCAGTAAATAAATAAGGAACACATCATTGTAAATAAACTATATTCTAATAAAAATTTAAGAAAAAACAAGGAAATGTGCTTGTTGATGGAAATGGCCATTGAGAAAATAAAGTAGGATACGGTGAGCGTGAATGTTAGACCTCAGCAGTGGAGACCCCCGGATAAGAGTGATACTTAGTATTCCTGCCCCTAATTCCACTGGGGAAGGGGCAGGCTGGGGAAGACGAGTGAGGATCCGCCGTGCCACCAGCAAGCAATCCCTGAGAGAACCCTACTCCGAGCAGACGCTGCCTCCCTAGAGAAAGCATGCATTCTCCAGACCGCCAGGTCAGCACCACAAGAAGGACCTGCGCCCAAGCTGGGCGCCGGTTCCAAGTCCAGGCTAACACCAGACTGGCTGTAAACCAGAGGTTCCCGTGATCCAAACTCAGGATAAATCCACTGGCTGGAGCAGCTCAACCATCAACAACAAATGCTACAACCTAGAAGAAAGATATCCTTCATCCAAAGAAAGCAGCAGCCCCCAGGAAGCAGTAGGAAGGGCTCCAACATTAAAAGTCAGCTCCCATGGGCCCACGCAGTGGCAGGCCGCAAGCTGGAGGACAGTTGTCCAGTTCCGCACAAGTTCCGCCACAGGCGTGAGAGTGCTCAGCCCCGTGTCCAGATTCCCAGCCAGAGGGGCATGCCACCAGGAGGAGGAGACCCCAGGGAATCTGATTTGAAGGTAAGCTCAGGGGGCGCAGTAGTAAAGAACCCGCCTGCCATTACAGGAGACCCAGGTTCAGTCCCTGGGATGGGAAGCCCCTGGAGAAGGGCAGAGCAATGCACTCCAGGATTCTAGCCTGGAGAAGCCTGGCGGGCTACAACCCACGGGGAACTCAGACACGACTGAGTGCGCGCGCGCACACGCATGCACACACACACACACACACACACGCACACACACACGCACACACACACACACACACACACACACACACACACACAGAAGGTTTGGTTGCAAGACTCCACGGGACTGAGAAAAAGAGCCACTCCATTCGGGACGCAGAAAGGCTCCTGGGAACCAGGACGCAGTGGGGAAGCAGTTACACCCTAAGACACTCAGCCAAACCTGCCTGCCTAGAGTTGAGGGATCACCCGCAGAGACAGCCGGTGTCAGCAGGGACCCACTGGAGGGAGAAACACCGGCAGCAGCAGCTGTGGGAACGGCTTACTGGAGCGAGCCCCACTGGAAGCTGCCAGTACCGCCCCGAACAGCTGGCAGGCTCCTGACTGCAACAAACACCCTGGCATAGGTGAAGGAGCAAAAATGACGGCTCGGGCTTTCAAAGAGTCAGTTACAAAAGTTAATTTAATCCACACTGGTTACAAAAGAAAAAAAAGCAAATACAAAGATCCTCACCACTTCACATTATCACAGAAGTGCAAATCAGAACTTCAAAGAGGTACCACATCCCACCAATCAGAACAGACATCCTCAAAAAGTCTATAAGCACTAAAAATTGGAAGGGGCTTGGGGAAAACGGAACCCTCCTTAGCTGACACTGCGCATGTAAACTGCTAAGAAGTCACTGGGAGAACAGCACTGGGGTTCCTTAAAATCCTCAAGAAACACATACCATCAGATTCAGGAAAACTATTATTGGATGTATATCCCAAGAAAACGAATTGGAAAACAACTTGCAGCCCAACATTCCGGGCAGCACAGTTTATAGCAGCCACCATACAGGAACAGCCACAATGTCCATCGATGGCTGAATCCATAAGCACGGTGTTCTACAGACATACAAGGGAATGTTACTCAGCCATCAAAAAAAAAAAAAAAAAAGAAATCATGCTGCCGGCAGCAACCTACAAGGAGCTAGCAACGATCATACTCAGTGACGTCAGTCTGACAGGAAGACACGCATTGTGGCAGCCCTCATGGGTAGAATCTGAAACGTGATAAAAAGTGCCTCAATTACAAAACAAAAACAGACCTCAGACTTTGAAAACCCAACCAGTGTCACTGAAGGCCAATCAGAGCTGAGAGTTTTCAATCAGGATGTTTGGAGTTACATATAAACACTCACATGTGTAAAAACTGGTCATCAACAAGGACCTACGACAGAGTACACGGCACCCCAACAATCCCCTGTGATACCCTAAAGGGACAGAAACACATTAAAAAAAGGCCAACATATATATCCATCTATACCTGAATCAACTTGTTCTACACCTGAAACAAACACAACCTGGAAATCTACTACACTCCAGTAGAGAACAGTCCTTGACAGTGGCTAGGATATTCCCGCGGGAGACCCCCTGCAATGCAAAAGACCCTAGACTGACCTCTGGGTCAGGAAGATCCCCTGGAGGAGGAAATGGCAATCCATTCCAGCATTGTTGCCTAGAGAATTCCATGGACAGGGGAGCCTGGCAGGCTACCAGCCATGGGTCCCAAGAGTCTGAACCGGCTTAGCATCTAAGCCACCAACAAAACCACCGTTATATTCAGCAGGCCTCCAGGACCCAGGTTACAGTCACATCCCTGGATCCTTGGAGCCTTGGGTCCCAAGGATGAACAGTCCTTGGGCTGAGGGAATTGATAAAAATGTACCCAGTTAGATGTGTCGTGATTGTCCTGTTGGGAAAAATTCAAAATCTCCAGGTCAGGGCTGGCCTCTCACAGTGAAACCGAGCCTAGGAGTCCAAAGGAAGTTGTACCTTTATTTCAAGATATGAAAAATGATGCAGTGTTTACCTCTCCAGTAATGAGTTTCTCTCTGAAAAGTTGTTCTCCAGAGTTCACTCACAAGAGCAACAGCAATCAGAGAAGGGCAGATTTGACAGGGTTGATATTTGAATCGAGCAGACATTGAACGGGATTGTGGAAAAAGATGAGATCCAGGCCTTGGGCATAATTCACTCTCTTTGTCATCTCCAGAGCAGGACTTGACTAAGGCACTGGCATCCCAATAATCAGGCCGTTACTTCTAGCAACAACTTTACCAGGGAAACTTAAACTCGCGAGACCAAAGGGCTCTAAATGAGTCTTCTCCTCAACATATCGCCTGGGTAGGTAACAGAATAAGGATTATAAAAAGACAGACTGTTGAGAAACAGATTCTTAAGGTTAATTTTAATTATATGGCCACCCTATGTTATTCAGATTTGAAGTCAATATTTAAGAGGTATCCCCTACCATCTATCAGAATGGACATCTTCAAAAGGTATACAAAAAAATAAACAATGGGCGGGACTGGGAGAAGAAAAAACCCTCCTGGTCCATCGTAGGTATAAAAATAGATAAGACCTTCACAGAGAACACCATTGTGCTATTGAAAGATTTCAAACACTTCTAGAATGAGACCTGGAAATCACAAAATGGATCTATATCTCCACAAACTCTAACTGGAAAAGAGACGTGGAGCTCTATTTACAGTAGCCAAGATTTGGAAGCCGCCATAATATCCACCAACAGACGAATGCATAAACACGATGTGGTATGTACAAAGAAAGATACTCAGCCATCAAACACAGTGAAATCAGCTCAGTGGCAGCAAGGTACAAGGACCTAGGGATCCTCATACTCAGGTAATTGTGACAGGCAGAAAGCAATCACACAGTACACCTGGAGGATGAAATTCCAAAACTGGTACAAAGCCAGTCAGCTGGAAGGCAGGAACACACCTATGGTCTCGGAAAAAACAATCAGTAAGTATTCCTGAAGACCAAACAGCCGGGTACGATTAAATCCAGATGTTTCCATTGCCATAGACACACTTACAGGTGCAAAAAGATCATCAGAAAGACCTGCTGCTGCTGCTAAGTCGTTTCACTCATGTCTGACTCTGTGTGACCCCACAGACAGAGGCCCACCAGGCTCCCCCGTCCCTGGGATTCTCCAGGCAAGAACACTGGAGTGGGTTGCCATTTCCTTCTCCAATGCATGAAAGTGAAAAGTGAAAATGAAGTCGCTCAGTCGTGTCTGACTCTTAGCGACCCCATGGACTGCAGCCCACCAGGCTCCTCTGTCCATGGGATTTTCCAGGCAAGAGTACTGGAGTAGGGTGCCATTGCCTTCTTCTCAGAAAGACCTAGTCTAGAGAAAAAGGCACCCCAGACAATTGTCTACACTGCCCTAAAGGGACAAAAAGTGGGAAAAAAAAACACAAGATACTAGTGACATGGAGCAGAATAAAAATGCTGTACACCCTAAAAAAGTATGACATTCAAAATCAACTAAAAATGATTAGAAAAACAAGTCCTTTCAAAAGAAAGGAAACGCCTTTGTGTCCAGGCAGGCCTCAGAGAACGGAGCTGCGGTCACACCCCTGAGGCATGAACAACCCTGGAACCAGAGAGTGGATCGCCTTAGGTCTGCGGGGGTTCTTGAAAATGTGTGAACAGATTTTCCTCGGTTCTAGGTATACGGCCTGTCCTCTCTGGATGCAGCCAACATCACCACACCAGACTTTCACAGCCAATGCAAGCCTCTGGCGCTCAGCTGCTCAGTCGTGTCCGACTCTCTCAACCCCACAGACTGCAGCACAGCCGGCTTCACTGTCCTTCAGCGTCTCCTGGAGCCTGCTCAAACTCACGTCCATCAAATCAGTGATGCCATGCAGCCATTTCATCCTCTGTGGTGCCCCTCTCCGCCTGCCTTCAATCTTTCCCAGCATCAGGGTCTCTTCCAGTGAGTCAGTTCTTCACATCATGTGGCCAAAGTATTGGATCTTTAGCACCAGTCCTTCCAATGAATATTCAGAGCTGATTTCCTTTGGATTGACTTATTTCTTCTCCTTGCAGTCCAAGGGACTCTTTTCCAACACCACAGTTCAAAAGCATCAGTTCTTTGATGCCAGGGCTTATGTTCCTTTTCTCAAATCCATTCATGACTACTGGAAAAACCATAGTTTTTGACATATAGTTTTGACTACATGTCACCAAAGTAATGTCTCTGCTTTTCAATACACTGTATAAGTTTGTCAGATATTTTCTTCCAATGAGAAAACACCTTTTAATTTCATGGTTACAGTCACCATTTGCAGTGATTTCAAAGCCCAAGAAAATAAAATCGGTCACTGTTTCCATTGATTTCCCATCTATTTTCCATGAGGTGATGGGACCAGATGCCATGATCTTTGTTTTTTAATGCTGAGTTTTAAGCCAGCTTTTTCAATCTCTTTAACCCCTATTAAGAGGCTGTTTACTTCCACTTTGCTTTCAGCCATAAGGGTGGTGTCATCTGCATATCTGAGGTTACTGATATTTCTCCCGGCAATTTTGATTCCAGCTTATGCTTCATCCAGCCCAGAATTTCACATGATATACTCTGCAAGTTAAATAAGCAGGGAAACAATATACAGCCTTGTCATACTCCATTCTGAATTTTAAACCAGTCCATTGTTCCATGTCTCTTTCTAACTGTGCTTCTTGACTTGCATACAGGTTTCTCAGATGGCAGGTAAAGTGGTCTGGTATTCTCATCTGTTTAAGATTTTTCCACAATTTGTTGTGATCCACATAGTCCAAGGCTTTAGTGTCGCCTATGAAGCAGAAGTAGATGTTTTTCTGCAATTCTCTTGCTTTTTTCTATGATCCAAGGGATGCTGGCGATTTGATCTATCTCTTTTCTAAATTCAGCTTGAACATCTGGAAATTCTCAGTTCACTGTACTGTTGAGACGAGCTTGCAGAATTTTGAGCATTACTTTGCTAGCCTGTGAGATAAGAGCAACTGTGCAAAAGCTTGAACATTCATTGGAATTGTCTTTCTTTGGGACTGGAATGAAAACTGACCTTTTCCAGCCCTGTGGCCGCTGCTGAGTTTTCCAAATTTGCTGGCATGTTGGGTGCAGCACTTTGACAGCATCATCTTTTAGGATTTGAAACAGTTCAGCTGGAATGTCATTACCTCCACTAACTTTATTCAGAGTGATGCTTCCTAACGCTCACTTGGCTTCTCATTCCAGGATGTCTGGCCCTAGGTGAGTACTCCCAAAAGTACGCCCTTTATGCTTGAAGTCTGAAAAGTCATCTGGTCTCTATAAGACCTGGTGGGAGGATTTTCACCTGCTACTCATTTGTTAGAACGCCTCACAGGCAGAAGATGGCATCAGGCCAAGGTAGATGTGAAGGGGTTGATAATGCAAAGGTAGGGGAGAGCTGCATGGGATGGGGGAACCTTTAAAGAGACACAATTCAGCCTTTAGGGATTGTTTTGCCACCTTTCACTCATGTGGAACTCAGCGTGAACATGAGGACTTCGGCTCTGGTGCCCAAAGAATCAAGGGAGGAATGCAGTGCTGCCACCCAGTGGCCATAAGTTGTAACAGCCGTCATAACATGAGTGCTCAGGGAAATTGAAAACTCCCAACCAAGCCTGCTGAGCTCTAAAGGACTTTAGCCCTCAAGACCTCAACTGGTTAGGTGTTCGAAAAAGGTTACTAATCCAGGCAGACATTGAAGAGGATGACTTAAAAATGAATTTGTGTTGACATTATTTAAAATTTTTTTAAACAAAGAAATACTGATTCCTTCCCAGCCTATATTATTTGAGAAAAGCTTCATAACATCTTCTAAGCGGTAAACCAGAAGAGCCATTTTCAAAAACGTGGACAAAGAGTATCACCTGGGCAGGGCCTGGAGGAAGAAAGACCCCTTGGACCACATTGGCCATAAAAATAGGAAATGAAATGGAGAAAAAATTGATTTATTGAAAATCTTCCAAACACTCTTACCACAAGACCCGGAAATCACAAGCTGGATCTATAGCCTGACAAACTCTAATTGAAAAGGAGCCTTGAAGCGCAACGTTCACAGCAGCACTATTTACAGTAGCCAAGATTTGGAGGCCACCATAACATCCATCGACAGATGACTGCATTAACACGATGTGGCATGTGCAAAGAAGCGAAGGATGCTCAGCCGTAAAAGACGATGAAATCGTGTTGGTAGCAGCCAACGACCAGGAGCTGGGGAGCCTCATACACAGCGAGCTAATTCTGACAGGGGAAGAAAGAGACCGTGTGGTACCTCCAGCGTGTGGAATCTCAAAACTGACACAAAGCAACTCCACGGGAAGAGAGAACCAGATCCATAGTCTTGGAAAACCCAGCCAGTTTTCCTGAAGACCAAACAGCTGGACAGGCTTCAGTCAAGACGTTTCCATTGACACATACACCCTCGTAGGTGTAAGCATCGATCATCAACTGGACCTAGTCTAGAGTAAGAGGGACCCCAGTCAATCCTCTCACTACCCTAAAGGACGAGAAAAGTGCAGGGAAAAAAGGAACACCGTATCTGTGGATATGGAGTGGAATCAAAATGCTGTCTGTACACCCTACATGAATGCAAGATTCAAAATCGACTAACATCGATTCAGAAAAAAAAGTTCATTTTCAAATGCAAGGAAATGCCTTCTGTATTCCAGGCAGGCCTCACAGAACAGAGATGTGGTCACATCTCTGAAGCATGAACAGTCCTGGAACCAGAGAATGGGGTGTTTTAGGCTGAAGGAGATCAGAAAAATATGGGGAACAAATTCTCTTGGGTGGCAGCTTATTGTTTATCTTCTCAGGATGAAATAAACATCTCCACACTCGGGCCTGTCTAGCACAGCTAATCCAAGCATAGTGAACTCTGAAAAAGTCTACCCTTTAGGCTTGAAGTCTGAAAAGCTCTCTGGTCTCTGTAAGTCCCATTGGGAAGCTTTTCACTTGCTAGTCTTTCTTTAGGATGACTCACAGGGGGAGGACAGCATCCGGCTAGGGTAGATTTGAAGGTGTTGATAATGCAAATATGGTGGAGTGCTGCATGGGATGGGGAACCTTGAAGGAGATACAATTCCACCTGTTCTGCCACATTTCGCTCTCCTTTGGAACCCAGCGGGAACATCTGGACTTCGGCTCTGATGCCCACTGCATCAAGGGGAGGAATGAAGAAGTGCTGCCGCCTTGTGGCCACTGCTTGTAAGAACAGCTTTAACAACAGGGCTCAGGGAAATTTAAAACTCCCAAGCCTGAGAGGCTCTAAAGGACCTTTGCCCTCAAGACCTCATCTGGTTAGGCATTTGAATAAGGTTACTAATCGGGGCAGGTGGTGTAGAGGCTGATTTCAAAATGAATTTCAGTTACAAAATTTAGAATTTTTTAAACCAAGGACATACTGATTCCTCCCCACCCTACATTTTTCCAGAAATGCAAATCAGATCTTCAAAGTGGTAAGCCCTCCCACTAGCCAGAAGTGTGCCATCCTCAAAACGTAGACACACAGAATCACCTGGGCAGGGCCTGGCAGAAAAAGGACCCTCCTTGGTCCATGTTGTCCAAAAAATAGAAATTGAACAGGAGAACACAATCGGCTCTGGAGAAATTTCAAACCACTTGAACTGTAAGACCTGGAAATCAACGTGGATGTGTATCTAGACAAACTCTAATTGGAAAAGACACCACCAGCACAACGTTCATAGCAGCAGTATTTACAGTAGCCAAGATTTGGAAACCACTATAATATCCATAGACAGATGGATGCTACACAGGATGTGGTATGTACAAAGATATAGGCACTCATTCATCACATACAATGAAGTCATGTTGGTGGCGGCAAGCTACAAGGACTTGGGGATTCTCGTATTCAATGAGCTAATTCTGACAGAGGAAGAAAGAGACCATATGGTCTGGTGCGTGGAATCTCAAAAGTGACACAAAGCAACTCAATCGGAAGACAGACACAAAAACATAGGCTTGGAAGACTCAGTCAGAATTCCTGAAGACCAAGCAGCTAGGGAGGGATGAACCAAGGCGTTTCCATGGCCATATACACCCTCGTAGGTGTAAACACTGATCAGCAGCTGGACCTGGTATGGAGGAAAGAGACCCAGTCAGTTGTCTATACTGCCCTAAAGAGATCAAAATGTTGTACACCCCGCACAACACTGAAAATTGACTAAGATTGATTCGAAAAAGAAAGTTCCTTTTCAAATACAAGACAATAACTTGTCTATTCCAGGCAGGCCTCGGAGACCAGAGCTTCAGCCATATCCCTGACACATGAACAGCCCTGGAACCGGCAAATGGTTTGCCTTAGGGTTGAGGGAGGTCAGAAGAATATGTGGGCAAACTTTCCTGAGTCGCAGCTATATGGTTTGTCTTCTCGGGATGAATTCAACATCTCCACTCTCTGGCTAGCCTTTCACAGCTAATCCAAGCCTAGTGACCCCCAACAAAGTTCTCCCTTTAGCTTGAAGACTGTTATCCGGTTTCTATAAATCTCGGTGGGAAGCTTTTCACCTGTTATTCTTTGTTTAGAATGGCTCACAGGGGGAGGACAGCTTCCGGCCAAGGGGATTTGAAGGGGTTGATGAAGCAAAGGTGGTGGAGTGCTGCAGGGGATGGGGAAAATTTAGCCCTTACGGATTGTCCTGGCCTGTTTCACTGTCACTTGGAACCCAGCGTGAACACGTGGACTTTGTCCCCAGGATCAAGCAGAGGGATGAAGACATGCTGCCCCCTTGTGGCCACTTGTAGCAATAGCTTTAAAGTCCACGGCCCACGTCAGGGAAATTGAACTCAGGAGCCTGAGGGGCTCTAAAGGACCTTTGTCTAAAAAACCTCAGCTAGTTAGAAGTTTGAATGAGGTGTAGAGGCTGATTTAAAAATGAATTTCAGTTACAAAATTGAAAAATTTTAAACAAAGGACATACCGATTCCTCTCCACCCTACATTCTTCCAGAAATGCAAATCAGATCTTCAAAATGGTAAGCTCTCCCACCAGCCAGAAGTGTGCCATCCTCAAAAAACAGACACACAGAATCACTTGGGTGGGGCCTGGCGGGAAAAGGACCCTCCTCGGACCATGTTGTTCACTGAAATACAAACTGAACAGGAGAACACATTCGAGCTTTTGAGAAACTTCAAACCACTTTAACCAAAAGGCCTGGAAATTGCAAGTTGGATCTGTATCTCCACAAACTAATTGGAAAAGAGACTTGCAGCGCAAGGCCCACAGGTTTGTGCCACCCAACCAGCATTCCTGAAGACCAACAGCCAGGCAGGGTGAAATCAAGATGCTTCCATTGCCATATGCACTCTCATAGATGTGAAAATCAGTCATCAATTGGATCTTGAACCGCAAAAAAGCAACCCATGTCAATCATCGATATTGCCTTAAAGGGAAAAAAAATGTTGAAAAAAAAACCAAGGTATTAGTGGACAAAGTGCTGTACACCCTACACAAGTACAACGTTGAAAATTAAATAAAATGGATTCAAAAAAGAAAGCTTCTTTTCAAATGCAAGGAAATGACTTCTGTGATCTGGGCAGGCCTCAGAGACTGGAGCTGTTGCCATATTCCTGAAGCCTGAACAGCCCTGGAACCAGAGAATGGGATGCATTAGGGTTGAGGGAGCTCAGAAAAATATGTGAGCAGATTTTCCTGGGTTCCAGCTATACCGTTTGTCCTCTCTAGGTAAATTCAACATCTCCTCACCCTGGCCACCCTTTCACAGCTAATCCATGCCTCAGTTCAGTTCAGTCCAGTCGCTCAGTCGTGTCTGACTCTTTGCGACCCCATGAATCGAAGCACGCCAGGCCTCCCTGTCCATCACCATCTCCCGGAGTTCACTCAGACTGAGGTCCATTGAGTCAGTGATGCCATCCAGCCATCTCATCCTCTGTCGTCCCCTTCTCCTCCTGCCCCCAATCCTTCCCAGCATCAGAGTCTTTTCCAGTGAGTCAACTCTTCACATGAGGTGGCCAAAGTACTGGAGTTTCAGCTTTAGCATCATTCCTTCCAAAGAAATCCCAGGGCTGATCTCCTTCAGAATGGACTGGTTGGACCTCCTTGCAGTCTAAGGGACTCTCAAGAGTCTTCTCCAACACCACAGTTCAAAAGCATCAATTCTTCGGCACTCAGCCTTCTTCACAATCCAACTCTCATACCCATACATGACCACAGGAAAAACTATAGCCTTGACTAGACGGACCTTAGTCAGCAAAGTAATGTCTCTACTTTTGAATATACTATCTAGGTTGGTCATAATTTTCCTTCCAAAGAGTAAGCATCTTTTAATTTCATGGCTGCAGTCACCATCTGCAGTGATTTTGGAGCCTCCAAAAATAAAGTCTGACACTGTTTCCACTGTTTCCCCATCTATTTCCCATGAATACCAGACCACCTAACCTGCCTCTTGAGAAATCTGTAGGCAGGTCAGGAAGCAACAGTTAGAACTGGACATGGAACAATAGACTGGTTCCAAATAGGAAAAGGAGTACGGCAAGGCTGTATACTGTCACCCTGTTTATTTAACTTATTTGCAGAGTACATCATGAGAAACGCTAGGCTGGAAGAAACACAAGCTGGAATCAAGATTGCTGGGAGAAATATCAATAACCTCAGATATGCAGATGACACCACCCTTATGGCAGAAAGTGAAGAAGAACTAAAGAGCCTTTTGATGAAAATGAAAGAAGAAAGCGAAAAAGTTGGCTTAAAGCTCAACATTCAGAAAATCCACGCCTAGGGACCTCCAACAAAGCCCTGCCTTTAGACCTGAAGTTTGAACAGTTGTCTGGTCTCTGTAAATCTTGGTGGGAATCTTTCCTCCTCCTACCATTACTTTACAATGCTTCACAGGCAGAGGACTGCATCCAGCTAGAGTAAATTTGAAGGTGTTGATAATGCAAAGGTGCTGGAGTGCTGGATGGGTTGGAGAACCTTTAAGGAGACACAGTTTGGCCATTAGGGATTGTTCTGCCATACTCTGAGGTCGTTTGTAACACAGCATCAGTAGGTGGACGTAGGCTCTGGTGCTTCCAGAAACAAGTTGATGAATGAAGTGCTGCCATCTTGTGGCCGCTGCTTTAACAGCAGTTTTAAAACCAGTGCTGAAAATTGGAAACTCAATCCTGAAGAGGCTCTAAAGGAGCTCTGAAGGACGTTTGCCCTCAAGACCTCACTTGGATAACTTTTTGAATAAGGTTACTAATCTGCACAGGCATTTTAGAGGCTTATTTCAAAATGAATTTTACTAAAAATATAAACATTTTTAAGAAGAGGACATACCTATTCCTTCCCAGCCTACATTACTGGAGTAATGCAAATCACATCCTTGAAGTTGTATGCACTCCCACCAGCCAGAAGGGTCATTCTCAAAAAATGGACAAACAGTAGCACCTGGGCAGGGCCTGGAGGGAAACCTACCATCCGTCCTTGGACCACGTTGGCCATAAAAACAGACAACGAAATGGAGAACAAATCGGTTTATTGAAAATCTTCCAAAGACTCTTACCACAGGACCTGGAAATCACAAGATGGATCTATACCTTGACAAACTCCAAGTGGAAAAGAGACTTAAAGCGCAACATTCGTACCAGCACTGTTTACAAGAGCCAGGATTTGGAGGCCACAGTAATATCCAGGGGACAGATGAATCACAAACACGATGTGGTTTATACAAAGAAGGGAAAGATACTCCGCATCAAACACGATGAAATCATGCCAGTGGTGGCAAACGCCAAGGACCCGGAGATCCTCCTCCTCAGTGAGCTAATTCTGACAGAGGAAGAAAGAGACCATATGGTATCCCTGGTGCGTGGAATCTCAACAGTGACACAAAGCACCTCAGTCTGAAGACAGACACAGACCCATAGGCTTGGACGAGCCAACCAGCATTCCTGCAGACCAAACAGCCAGGTAGGGTGAAATCAAGATGCTTCCATTGCCATATACACCCTCATAGGTGTGAACATCAATCATTTTTTGGACCTAGTCTAAAGAGACTCCATTCAGTCATCTATACTGCCCTAAAGGGACAAAAGAGTTGAAAAAAAGTAATAAGGTATTAGTGGACATGCAGCAGAATCCAAATGCTGTACACCCCACACAAGTACAACATTGAAAATCAACTGAAATCAATTCAAAACAGAAATTTCCTTTTAAATTGCAAGGAAATGATTTCTATGATCCAGGCAGGCCTCGAAGATAGGATGTGCGGCCACATCCCTGAAGCCTGAACAGCCCTGGAACCAGAGAATGGGCTGCCTTAGGGTTGTGAGACGTCAGAAAAATATGTGAGCAAATATTCCTGACTTCTGGCTACCTGCTTTGTCCTCTGTGGATGAATTCAACATCTCCCCACCCTGGCCACCCTTTCATAGCTATTCCAAGCCTAGTAATGGCCAACAAAGTCCTCCCTTTAGACCTGAAGTTTAAACAGTAATCTGATCTCTATAAATCCCAGTGGGAACCTTTCTTCTTGCTTCTCTTTCTTTAGAATGCCTCACAGGCAGAGGACAGCGTCCAGCTAGGGTAGACGTGAAGGAGTTGATAATGCAAAGGTGCTGGAGAGCTGCATGGCTTGGGGAACCTTTAAGGGAAAGCAATTCAGCCTTTAGTGATTGTTGCTCAATGTCGCTCTCATTTGGAACCCAGCATCGAAGCGTGGACTTCAGCTTGCATTCCCCCAGAATCAAGGGGAGGAATGAAGAACTGCTGCTGCCTTGTGGCCACTGCAAGGAACCCTAGCTTCACCAACAGTGCTCAGGAAAACTGAAAACTCCCAAGCCTGAGGGGCTCTGTGGACTTCTGCCCTCAAAACTTCACCCACTTTAGTGTTGGAATAAGGTTACTAATCCAGGAGGTGTCATAGAGGCTGATTTCAAAAAAATTTTACAAACTCTATTTAAAATTTTTTAAACAAAGAGCATACAGATTCCTTCTCAGCCTACATTATTTGAGAAAAACTTCATCACACCTTCTAAGCAGTAAGCCCTCCCACCATCCAGAAGAGCCATTTTCAAAAAAGTGGACAAAAAGTGTCGCCTGAGCAGGGCCTGGAGGGAAAGGAACCCCTTGGACCACACTGGCCATAAAACCGGGAAGTGAAATGGAGAAAAGTTTGGTTTATTGAAAATCTTCCAAATACTCATACCACAAGACCTGGAAATCACAAGTTGGATCTATAGCTTGACAAACTCTAATTGAAAAGGAGCCTTGAAGCACAACATTCACAGCAGCACTATTTACAGTAGCCAAGATTTGGAGGCCACCATAACATCCATCGACAGATGACTGCATTAACACGATGTGGCGTGTGCAAAGAAGCAAAGGATGCTCAGCCATAAAAGACGATGAAATCGTGTCGGTAGCAGCCAACGACCAGGACCTGCGGAGCCTCATACACAGCGAGCTAATTCTGACAGAGGAAGAAAGAGACTGTGTGGTATCCCCGGTGTGTGGAATCTCAACACTGACGCAAAGCAACTCAGTCTGAAGACAGACGCAGACCCATAGGCTTGGACGAGCCAACCAGCATTCCTGCAGACCAAACAGCCAGGTAGGGTTCAATCAAGACGTTCCCATCACGATATACACCCCCTTGGTGTAAACATCGACCATCAGTTGGAGTCAGCCTAGAATGAGAGAGTACCCAGTCAATCGTCCATACTGCCGTCAAGGAGAAATCGGCACTTCCCAAGGGCATCGTCAATGAGTGGACAACAAAGGCATTTGCCATCCGCCTCTACGGAGACTGAACCCTATGTTACTATAGCTGTTGATCTTCAACAACCCCTGGAGGAGTTCAGGGTGGAGTGAGGCATTCTGTGCTCCAGGGAATCTGATGGGACAGGTCTTCAGATAATTGGATATTTTTAGGAACAGATTCTATGATTTCAATCCTTGCATCTCCTCATATCTAGAGAAGCACTAAATCCCCTCATGGTGATGTCAGATCCTCATGACTAACAAAAACCTTTTGAAAACTGAGTGCTTAATAGTGTTGAACTCCCCCTTCACCAAAACTTTATATATTGACCTTCCCCCACTGCCCCTTTGGAGCCGTCTCTCAGAGCTATCTGAGATGCTGCCTCTCGGGGTGTAGTCTTCATTTTCCCCCAAATATGAAACATAACTCATAACTCTGAAGTTGTGTATCTTTTTAGTCGACACTGCCCTAATGGGACAAAAAAGTCGAAAGAAAGGAACAAGATGTTAGTGGGCATGGAGCAGAATCAAAGTGCTGTACACCGTACACAAGTACAACGTTGAAAATTGAATACAATGAACTCAAAAAAGAAAGCTACTTTTCAGATACAAGGAAATGACTTCTGTGATCTGGGCAGGCCTCAGAGACTGGAGCTGCTGCCACATCCCTGAAGCCTGAACAGCCCTGGAACCAGAGAATGGGATGCCATAGGATTGAGGGAGCTCAGAAAACTGTGTGAGCAGATTTGCCCGGGTTCCGGCTATATGGTTTGTCCTCTGTGGATGAATTCAACATCTCCCCACCCTGGCCGCCCTTTCACGCTAATCCAAGCCTAGTGACCCCCCCCTCCCCCAACAAAGTCCTCCCTTTAGACTTGAAGTCTGAACAGTTATCTGGCCTCTGTGCTACTCAGTGGGAAGCTTTTCACCAGCTCCTCTTTGATTAGAATACCTGTTTCAGAATCCTGCTAGCCTAGATTTGAAGGGGTTGATAATGCAGAGGTGGTGGAGCGCTGCATGGGATGCGGAACGTTTAAGGAGACACAATTTGGCCCTTAGGGACTGTTCTGCCACATGTCGCTCTCCTTTGGAACCCATCATCTCCTTTGGAACCCATGGACAGATGCTCTGGTGGCCCCAGAAAAAACGGGAGGAATGAGGCAGTGCTGCCTCCTTGTGGCCACTGTTTGTAACAGCAGTTTTGGAGCTCAGGGAAATCGAGACCTCTTGAGCCTGATGGGCCCTAAAGGACTTTTGCCCTCAAAACCTCACCTGGTTGTGTCGGAATAAGGTTTCTAATCTGGGCAGGTGTTGTATCAGCTGATTTAAAAATAAACTTTACTAACATTATGTGTGTGTGTGTGTGTGTGTGTGTGTGTGTATGTATATATATATATATATATATTTTTTTTTTTTTTAAGGACATACTGATTCTTCCCCAGCCTGTAATATTGGAGAAATGCAAATCACATCTTCAAAGTGGTAAGCCATCCCACCAGCCAGATGAACCATTTTCCAAAAAGTGGACAAACAGTATCACCTGGGTAGGCCCAGAGGGCAAAGGACCCTCCTTGGACTATGTTGGCCATAAAAACAGAAAATGAAATGGAAAATAAAATCAATTTATTGAAAATCTTCCAAATACTCTTACCACAAGACCTGGAAATCACAAGTCGGATCTATATCTCGACAAACTAATTGAAAAGGAGCCTTGAAGTGCAACATTCCCAGCAGCACTATTTACAGTAGTCAAGCTTTGGAGGCCACCACACTATCCATTGACAGATGAGTGCATAATCACGATACGGCATGTGCAAAGAAGGGAAAGATGCTCAGCCATCAAACATGATGAAATCATGTGGCTGACAGCAAGCTACAAGGGACTATGGATCATCACATTCAACAAGCTAATTCTGAGAGAGGAAGAAAGAGACCATGTGGTATCCCTGGTGTGTGGAATTCAAAACTGACACAAAGCAACTCCATGGGAAGACAGAAACAGCCCCACAGTCTTGGACAACCAAACCAGTTTTTTTTGAAATCCAAATAGCCGTGTAGGGTTAAATTAAGACATTTCAATTGACATACACACCCTCACAGGTGTAAGCATCGTTCATCAACTGGACCTAGACTAGGGTAAAGGACCCCAGTTACACCTTATACTACCCTCGATGGACAGAAGACATTTGTGTATATGTAGTATACAGCAAATGCTGTACACTCTACATAGATGCAACATTCAAAATCGAGTAAAATCAACTTGAAAAATAAAAGTTCCTTTTGAAATGAAAGGGATTGCCTTCTGTGTTCCACGCAGGCCACAGAGACCCGAACTGAAGTCACATCCCTGCAGCATGAACAGCCCCGGACCAGAGAATGGAGTGCTTTAGTGCTGATGTTGGTGAGACAAATATCCGAGCAAATTTTCACTGGTTGCAGCTCTACTGTTTGGCTTTTCTGGATGAAACCGACACCTCCACAACCTCGCCTGCCTTTCATAGCTAATCCAAGCCTCGTTACCCAAAATAAGTACGCCCTTTAGGCTTGAAGTTTGAAAAGTCTTCTGGGCTACAGAAGTCCCATGGGAGGTTTTTCAACTGCTTCTTTCTTTAGAATGCTTCACAGGCAGAGGACATCATCCAGGCAGCATAGATTTGAAGGGGTTAATAATGCAAAGGTGGGGGAGTGCTACATGGGACGGGGAACCTTTTAGGAGGCACTAAATTGCCCTTAGGGACTGTTCTGCCACATTCCACTCTTATTTGGTACCCAGCATGAACATATGGACTTCGTCCCTAGAATCAAGTGAAATTATGAGGAAGTGCTGCCGCCTTGCGGCCACTGCTTATAACAACAGCTTTAACACCTGTGCTCAGGGAAATTGAAAACTCTGCGGTTCATACGGTCGCTTTTAAGAGTCTGACACGACTGAGCGACTGAACTGAACTGAAGCCTGAGCGGTTCTAAAGGACTTTTGTTTGCTCTGAACACCTCACCTGGTAAAGTGTTTGAAGATTACTAACCCGGGCAGGCGTTGTAGAGACTGATTCCAGAATGAATTTTAGTTACAATATTTTAAATATTTTAAAAGACAACATAACATTTCCGCTCCACTCTACAGTATTCAGTTCAGTTCAGTTCAGTCACTCAGTCGTGTCCGACTCTTTGAGAGTCCATGAATTGCAGCACTCCAGGCCTCCCTGTCCACCACCAACTCCCGGAGTTTACTCAAACTCATGTCCATTGAGTCAGTGAGTCCATCCAACCATCTCATCCTCTGTCATCCCCTCATCCTCCTGCCTTCAGTCTTTCCCAGCATCAGGGTCTTTTCAAATAAGTCAGTTCTTCACATCAGGTGGCCAAAGTATTGGAGTTCCAGCTCCATCATCAGTCCTACCAAGGAATATTCAGAACAGGTTTCCTTTAGAATGGACTGGTCGGATCTCCTTGTAGTCCAAGGGACTCTCAAAAGTCTCCAACACCACAGTTCAAAAGCATCAACTCTTTGGTGCTCAGCTTTCTTTATAGTTCAACTCTCACATCCATACATGACTACTGGAAAAACCATAGCTTTGACTAGACAGACCTTTGTCAGCAAAGTAATGTCTCTGCTTTTCAATATGCTGTCTAGGTTGGTCATAACTTTTCTTCCAAGGAGCAAGTGTCTTTTAATTTCATGGCTGCAGTCACCATCTGCAGTGATTCTGGAGCCCAAAAAATAGTCTGTCACTGTTTCCACTGTTTTCCCATCTATTTGCCATGAAGTGGTGAGAGCAGATCCAACTTTTTCTCTCTCCTCTTTCACTCTCCTCAAGAGGTTCTTTAGTTCCTCTTCACTTTCTGCCATAAGGGTGGTGTCATCTGCATATCTGAGGCTATTGATATTTCTCCTGGAAATCTTCACTTCAGCTTGTGCTTCTTCCAGCCCAGCATTTCTCATGATGTACTCTGCATATAAGCTAAATAAGCAGGGTGACAATATACAGCCTTGACGTACTACTCCTTTCCCAAATTGGAACCAGTCTTTTTCCATGGCCAGTTGCTTCTTGACCTGTATACAGATTTCTCAGGAGGCAGGTAAGGTGGTCTGGTATTTCCATCTCTTGAAGAATTTTCCAGTTTGTTGTTATCCACACAGTCAAAGCCTTTGGCATAATCAACAAAGCAGAACTTTTTCTGGAACTCTCAATTTTTTGATGATCCAACAGATGCTGGCAATTTGCTCTCTGGTTCCTCTGCCTTTTCTAAATCCAGCTTGAACACCTGGAAGTTCACAGATCACATAATGTTGAAGCCTGGGCTTGGAGAATTTTGAGCATTACTTTGCTAGTGTGTGAGATGAGTGCAATTGTGTGGTAGTTTGAGCATTCTCTGGCATTGCCTTTCTTTGGGATTGGAATGAAAACTGACCTTTTCCAGTCCTATGTCCACTGTTGAGTTTTCCAAATTTGCTGGGGTACTGAGTGCAGCACTTTCATAGCATCATCCTTTAGGATTTGAAATAGCTCAACTGGAATTCCATCACCTCCACTAGCTTTATTCTTAGTGATGCTTCCTAAGGCCCACTTGACTTTGAATTCCAGGATGTCTGGCTCTAGGTGAGTGAGCACATCATTCTGATTATCTGGGTCATGAAGATCTTTTTTTGTACAGTTCTTCTTGGAGAAGGAAATGGCAACCCACTCCAGTATTCTTGCCTGGAGAATCCCATGGGCGGAAGAGCCTGGTGGGCTCTCAGTCTATGGGGTTGCAGAGTTGGACACGACTGAGCGACTTCACTTTCACTTTCTGTGTATTCTTGCCACCTCTTCTTAATATCTTCTGCTTCTGTTAGGTCCATACCATTTCTGTCCTTTACTGAGCCCATATTTGCATGAAATGTTCCCTTGGTATTTCTAATTTTCTTGAAGAGGTCTCTAGTCTTTCCTATTCTATTGTTTTCCTTTATTTATTTGCGTTGGTCACTGAGGAAGGCTTTCTTATCTCTCCTTGCTATTCTTTGGAACTCTGCATTCAAATGGGTTTATCTTTCCTTTTCTCCTTTGCCTTTCACTTTTCTTCTTTTCTCAGCTATTTGTAAGGCCTCGTCAGATAACCATTTTGCCTTTTTGCCTTTCTTTTTCTTGGGGATGGTCTTGATCACTGCCTCCTCTACAATGCCACGAACCTCCGTCCATAGTTCTTCAGGCACTCTGTCTATCAAATCTAATCCCTTGAATCTATTTGTCACTTTCACTGTATAGTCATAAGAGATTTGATTTAGGTCATACCTGAATGTTCTAGTGGTTTTCTCTCTTTCTTCAGTAAGTCTGAATTTGGCAATAAGTTCATGATCTAAGCCACAGTCAGCTCCCGGTCTTGTTTTTGATGACTGTATAGAGCTTCTCCATCTTTTCTGTGAATAATATAATCAATCTGATTTTGGTATTGACCATCTGGTGATGTCCATGTGTAGAGTCTTCTCTTGTGTTGTTGAAAGAAGGTATTTGCTATGACCAGTGTGTTCTCTTAGCAAAACACTATTAGCCTTTGCCCTGCTTCATTCTGTATTTCAAGGCCAAATTTGTCTGTTACTCCACGTATTTCTTGACTTCCTACTTTTGCATTCCATTCCCCTATAATGAAAAGGACATCTTTTTAATAAGGAGTTCATGATCTGAGCCACAGTCAGCTCCTGGTCTTGTCTTTGTTGACTGTATAGAGCTTTTCCATCTTTGGCTGCAAAGAATATAATCAATCTGATTTTGGTGTTGACCATCTGGTGATGTCCATGTGTAGAGTCTTCTCTTGTGTTGTTGAAAGAAGGTATTTGCTATGACCAGTGTGTTCTCTTAGCAAAACACTATTAGCCTTTGCCCTGCTTCATTCTGTATTTCAAGGCCAAATTTGTCTGTTACTCCACGTATTTCTTGACTTCCTACTTTTGCATTCCATTCCCCTATAATGAAAAGGACATCTTTTGGGGGTGTTAGTTCTAGAAGGTCTTGGAGGTCTTCATAGAACCGTTCAACTTCAGCTTCTTCAGCATTACTGGTCAGGGCACAGATTTGGATTACCGTGATACTGAATGGTTTGTCTTGGAAATGAACAGGGATTATTGTATAATTTTTGAGATTGCATCCAAGTACTGCATTTCAGACTCTTTTGATGACTATGATGGCTATTCCATTTCTTCTAAGGGATACTTGACCACGGTAGTAGATATAATGGTCATCTGAGTTAAATTCACCCATTCTAGTCCATTTCAGTTCACTGATTCCTAAAATGTCAATGTTCGCTCTTGCTATCTCCTGTTTCAGTTCAGTTCAGTTACTCAGTTGTGTCTGACTCTTTGTGACCCCATGAATTGCAGCATGCCAGGCCTCCCTGTCCATCATCAACTCCTGGAGTTCACTCAAACTCATGTCCATCGAGTCAATGATGCCATCCAGCCATCTCATCCTTTGTCGTCCCCTTCTCCTCCTGCCCCCAATCCCTCCCAGCATAAGAGTCTTTTCCAAGAGTCAACTCTTGGCAGGAGGTGGCCAAAGTACTGGAGTTTCCTGTTTGACCACTTCCAATTTGCCTTGATTCAAGGACCTAACATTCCAGGTTCGTATGCAATATTGCTCTTAATAGCATAGGGCTATACATCAGTAGCAGAGAAGGCAATGGCAACCCACTCCAGTACTCTTGCCTGGAAAATCCTATGGGTGGAGGAGCCTGGTGGGCTGCAGTCCATGGGGTCGCTACTAGTCAGACACGACTGAGCAACTTCCCTTTCACTTTTCACTTTCATACATTGGAGAAGGAAATGGCAACCCACTCCAGTGTTCTTGCCTGGAGAATCCCAGGGACAGGGGAGCCTGGTGGGCTGCCATCTATGGGGTCACACAGAGTCGGACATGACTGAAGTGACTTAGCAGCAGCATACATCAGTAGAAAATACACTCCTTTGACAAATAACAGGAAATTCCTACTACAACACAGCACCCTCTGCAAGGCAGATTTGAAGGAGCTGATGTTAAAGGGACAGGGTGCAGATTGCGAATGGAGAAGAATTAACGAAGCAAAAGCCCTTGTGGGTTTGTTTTGCCACGTCTGCTCTCATTTCCGTCCCAAGAACAGGCTTTTCTCTTAATAACAACTTTAAAATCTGTGCTTGACTTTTAACTCAGAAGGTCTGATGGACTCAAAATAACTTCTTCCCTCAAAAAATGCCCTAGGTATGTAATGGAGTATGAATTCAAAAAAGGCAGACTCACAAGAAGTCAATTTCAAAATTTAGTTTTACTCACAGTTTAAAGAAAGAGCGCATATCGCATCTTCCTCACCAGTGCACATGATTACAGACATGAAAATCAAAGCTGCAATGAAGATCACCTCCCATGGGTAGGAACAGCCATCCTCAAAATTTCTACAAGCAGCAAATGCTGGACAGATCCTGGAGTAAAGGAAACTCCTCTACACTGTTGATGGGGATGTAAATTGTCCAGCCACTATGGAGAACATTATGGAGGTTCGCTAAAAACTACATGTAGAGTATCAGGTGACCCAGGAATCCCACTTCTCACCGTATATTTGGACAAAACCTTAATTTAAAAAGATGCATGCACACAAATCTTCAGTGCAGGGCTTTTACAGTAGCCAGGACATGGAAGCAACCTCAATATCCATCTACAGATTAACTGATAAAAAAGATGTGGAGCATATAAACAATGGAATATTACTCACCCATAAAAAATACAGCCTTTTACAGCAACATGGACAGACCCAGAGACTGTCATCCTGAGTTAAGTGAGTCAGACAGAGACAAATATCTTATGCTATCACTTATATGTGTAATCTCAAAAGAAGTGTACAAATGAACTTATGTACAAAATAGAAATAGAATTTCAGCTTTAGAAAACAAATATACTGTTACCAAGGGGTAAGGGGGGATGAATAAATTGGGAGATTGGTATTACCATATACACGCTACTGTATAAAAAACAGATAACTAATAAGGACCTAGTGTATAGCACAGGGAACTCTGCATAATACTTTGTAATAACCTATGGGAAAAGTATCTGAAGAAAAGAGTGATAGCTTATGGGGAACAGTGTCAGATTTGTGATCTCCGAAGAAGATTTAACTTCCGGACTAGGCACCAGGCTTTATTACACAAGAGCTTTTGTACAGCAGAGTTTTATTAAGTATAAAAAGGGACAGAGAAAGTTTCTGACATTGACATCAGAAAGGGGATGGAGCGTGCCCCCCTCACTAGTGTTAGCAAGGGAGTTATATACTTTTTTAATTAGATATTATAATAAATCAAATCTCAAGGTTGTAAAAATTTTATCAGACCCACTCTCACAATTTACATTTTAGGATAACAGGATTAGAATTTAACAATAGAAAGATCCTACCAGACACACAATGGGATAATCCTATCAGATAATCACCATGTGTGCTCACTCACCTAGAGCCAGACATCTTGGAATTCAAAGTCAAGTGGGCCTTAGGAAGCATCACTAAGAATAAAGCTAGTGGAGGTGATGGAATTCCAGTGGAACTATTTCAAATCCTGGAAGATGATGCTATTAAAGTGCTGCACTCAGTACACCAGCAAATTTTGAAAACTCAGCAATGGCCACAGCCCTGGAAAAGGTCAGTTTTCATTCCAATCCCAAAGAAAGGCAATGCCAAAGAATGCTCAAACTACTGCACAACTGCACTCATTTCACATACTAGCAAAGTAATGCTCAAAATTCTCCAAGCCAGGCTTCAATAGCACATGAACTATGAACTTCCAGATGTTCAAGCTGGATTTAGAAAGGCAGAAGAACCAGAGAGCAAATTGCCAACATCTGTTGGATCATCAAAAAACTGAGAGCTCCAGAAAAACTTCTACTTCTGCTTTATTGACTATGCCAAAGCTTTTGACTGTGTGGATCACAATTAACTGCGGAAAATTCTTCAAGAGATGAAAACACCAGACCAACTGACCTGCCTCCTGAGAAATCTGTAAGCAGGTCAAGAAGCAACAGCTAGAACTAGACATGGAACAACAGACTGGTTCCAAATCAGGAAAGCAGTACATCAAGGCTGTATATTGTCACCCTGCTTATTTAACTTATATGCAGAGTACATCATGCGAAACACTGGGCTCGAGGAAGCACAAGCTGGAATCAAGATTGCCAGGAGAAATATCAATAACCTCAGATATGCAGATGACACCACCCTTATGGCAGAAAGTGAAGAGGAACTAAAGAGCCTCTTGATGAAAGTGAAAGAGGAGAGTGAAAATGCTGTGTCTGCTCTCACCACTTCATGGCAAATAGATGGGGAAACAATGGAAACAGTGACAGACTTTATTTTGGGGGGCTCCAAAATCACTGCAGATGGTGACTGCAGCCATGAAATTAAAAGACACTTGCTTCTTGGAAGAAAAGTTATGACCAACCTAGACAGCATATTGAAAAGCAGATATTACTTTGCTGACAAAGGTCTGTCTAGTCAAGGCCATGGTTTTTCTAGTGGTCATGTATGGATGTGAGAGTTGGACTGTGAATAAAGCTGAGCACCAAAGAGTTGATGCTTTTGAACTGTGGTATTGGAGAAGACTCTTGAGAGTCCCTTGGACTGCAAGGAGATCCAACCAGTCCATCCTAAAGGAAGTCTGTTCTGAGTATTCATTGGAAGGACTGATGATGAAGCTGGAACTCCAATACTTTGGCCACCTGATGTGAAGAGCTGACTCATTGGAAAAGACTATGGTGCTGGGAAAGATTGAAGGCAGGAGGAGAAGGGGATAACAGAGGATGAGATGGTTGGATGGACTCACTGACACATGGACATGACTTTAAGTAAACTCTGGGAGTTGGTGGTGGCCAGAGAGGCCTGGTGTGCTGCAGTCCATGGGGTCACAAAGAGACAGGACTGAGTGACTGATCTCAAGTGAACCAGACCCACTCCTATAATATACATTTTAAGAAATCAGAATTAGTCAGAATGTTTTCAGGAAGGAGAAACTGTCCTCAAGCAGGATACATTGTTGGTATAATCCCTAGTACAGAGTTTAAACTGAGTTGTTGTGTAATCATCAGTTCCTGACTTAAAGAAAAAAAACAGGTTTATGTGACTAAGACTAAAGAGTGTAGAGAGGAAAAAAACCCCCAAACATTTGTCCTTTCCTCCTCCTTGAGAATTCCAGACTCCTATCTCCTCCTCAAGAACCCCAAACCCATTTCTCCTTCTCAGGGACCCCAGATTTCTTATCAACTTGCCTAGGAATTGACTCTCTCAAGTGTATATATGCATAACAGATTCAATTTGCTATACACCTGAAACATAACAGTGTAAACTAATCCTGTAAAAATTATAAAACTTATCTACTTCAATAAAAATTATTAAACAATTTAAAATTTTTGTTTAATAATTTTTGCAGTTTATCGCACCATGGCACTGGAATATAGCTGGGCTTCACTATTCTACTGCAGGTTTTCGTGTATATTTCAAGACTTGCTTCTCTTTAGGCTTCGACCAACTTAAAACACCACAGTGGACAAGTTGTAAAAAGTTTTCTTTTGTCAAATTTTCTCATAAAAGTGTACTTGTAAGCAAATAGGACTCATGACAATGTGTGTTAAGTTGCTTCAGTCGTGTCTGACTTTTTGCAACCGCATGGACTGTAAACCCACAGGCTCCTCTGTCCACGGGACTCTCCAGGTAAGAATACTGGAGCGGGGTGCCACTTCCTCCTACAGGGGATCTGAACCCTGTCTCTTATTTTTCCTGCATTAGCAACTGTGTTCTTTACCAACTGTGCTACCTGGGAAGCCCTCTGTAAATATTCCGCCTAGATTAAAATGTTAGCTCTGCACTCAAGCTGTGTGACCTTGAGGACCTTGTGACCTCTTTGTTTGGTGTTTCCATTTTCTCTGTTTTTAAAACCTAGACATGATATCTTGTTTTTGTTAAAGACGGCTGCAAGTTCTTTGTTACTTTTGCTACACTTCACTCTTCAGAACTGGACGGAAGCTGTGACTGCTTGATCAACAGAACATAGTAGAAGTGATCTGTGCTTAAGAGACTGATAACTGCTTCTTCTTCTCAAACCATCTGCTCTTGGAACCCAGCTGCCAGGCCGAGAAAAAGCTCAAGTATCTCTGTAAAGTGGGCATTCTAGAAAGGAATCAAGCCTCCCACCAACCACCACCACTGGCTGGGCCCCTAGCCATTTCGTTCAGTCACTCCGACTCTTTGCAACCCCATGGACTGCGGCACGCCAGGCTTCCCAGTCCTTCACTATCTCCCAGAGTTTGTTCAAACCCATGTCCATTGAGTCAATGATGCCACCCAAACGTCTCATCCTCTGTCGCCCCCCTCTCCTCCTGCCCTCAGTCTTTCCCAGCATCATGTTCTTTTCCAGTGAGTGGGCTCTTTGCATCAGGTGACCAAGGTATTGGAGCTTCAACTTCAGCCTTTCCCATGAATACGCAGGGTTGATTTCCTTTAGGATTGACTGGTTTCCTGTCTAAAGGACTCTCAAGAGTCTGATACACAAGATCAATCATCCTAAAAGACACCTCCCCTGTCATTACTCCGTACAGATGAGTTACCCCACCCAACTATGTCCACATCACAGGTTTGTGGCCAAATAAGTTATTACTGTTTTACGCCACTAAGCTGTGTATAATTTCAACTCAGAAATAGGTAACACCATTTGGTCCCTGAAAGTTTCAGAAATCTACAACATGAGACATTGGCTTTACCACCAGAGAGCAGGTAGAAGACGGAGGACCTCCAAAGGATTGCTTTCAAAAGCTTTAAGGGCCTGCAGACCTAGAACAAACGCACTGCCAGTTATTTCTCCAGCAAAGGTGGATTTATTCTGGGTCGGGAGAGGATTTCAAGGTCTCCAACCATGACACGCAAGTCTCCACAGGGCAAGGGAAGGAAGTGTTTTAATCAAAAGGGAGAAGGAAGTTGGAGGCCTATAGTAAGCAAAGAGTGCAAGAATTTTCATTAGCTGAATCCTTGTCAGAAGAGAAAGGGGGGTCTATCTTCTTGTTGGGCTTTGCTAGTGTCTCAGGGCTTGAGACCTTCCCTTTCTGTTCTCCCAACTCTATTTGAAGTCTCCGTTTGCTAACTGTTTACAGGTCTTTCCTATCTTACAGCAATCATGGAGTTTGGAAGACATGTTAGACCAATTATTCACTCCCAAGTTTTTGAAGCATTAAAGTTTTAAAGTATAATTTAAGAAAGAAAAAAAAAGAGAGATCAATTAGACTAGGATGTAATTAGCTGCTTTGGTTTCAATTTAAAGGGTTATAAAATAAGATCTATCAAAAAGCCTTAAAGTTCCAGAGATTAATTAATACTGGAATAGAAGTAGCTGGGAAGATTTGCAAAAATAACACTCAGTATATCATCTAGAGTTTTTCTCCACCGACAGGACAATAAAACACGTGCTTAAACAACAGCAGGAAGGAGACAGGCTAAATTTAAAGCATACTTGGCAAGAGTTAAGCTTGTAAATTCTGAAAAGGTCTGTGTTGGTAGCTCAGTCTTGTTTGACTTTCTGCGACCCCATGGACTGTGATCCCCTGGGCTCCTCTGTCCATAAGATTCTCTGGGCAAGAATACTGGAGTGGGTTGCCATTCCCTTCTCCAGGGGATCTTCCCAATCCAGGGATTAAATCCAGATTTCCTGCACTGCAGGCAGATTCTTTACCACCTGAGACACCAGATCTTTCCAAAAAAGGTCTAAGTCAGTTGTGTTTGTTCTGGATGAGAATTTGATGAGAAGCCCAGAGATGGACTAGCTAGCCTCCTCAGTAATCATTTGCATGCTTTCAGTTGCAAGTAACTCTGGCTCAAAGTGCTGAAGCACTGAGACCATGTGTGGAGACTGACCAGCCACTGCAGGACTGGCTGGGTCACTGGCTCTGTTACGCCGTCGAGGATCCAGGTTCTTGTACCTCCTGTACTCATGGTATCACTCATATCTAATCCACGAGAAACCAGGTAATGCCTAACACTCACAAGACATCCTCACACCCTTGCTTATGAATTAGCTAGCTGGCTTCCTTAGAGCCATGATGCTGGATGTTGCTATTTAGCCTTCCACTACCAAATAAAGCCCATTTTTGATTACTTTATATATGGGATTATTTACACTGTTATTCCTTTCTAAATCCATGGTGGAGGGCAAAACGTGTAATGCAAGATGCTACCCACAGTCAGAAATTGTAACAGCTGTGAATCCAATGTCTGTTTCCCAAATGAAAAATTTAAATGTAGAGCTTTAGATTTTCTATAGAAAATTAGGGCCATATATCCATTCACATCATGACAACCACCCCTCAAAGAATCAAACCTAGCGCATCCTAATTGTTGACTTCTTGGCCTGGCCCTTCTCAAAGGCAATAGGATTGAGAGAGTCTTGCAAATTATATACACATTCACGATTATACCTTTGCTTGAATCCCAGGAAACAAAGCTTCCTTAAAACAAAGCTTATCTTGCTGTAACACACACACACACACACCACATACACAGATTCTCACAGCTATCTCATCTTTAGATAGGTTGACATCAAATGTCTTTTAAGACTATGGCAAACCCCTGAGGGTTTTCATGCTAAAGTATGTGATAGCTAATGTCAGAAATCCTAAGCAAATTATTTCACAACATCAAACTCCAAATACCTGAATACACAGAGGTTAGATGGCAGGACAGCTGTACTGTACAACTGCAAGGAAGATCATGCACCTCACGGACCAGAACTGTTCAGAGCAAACCCTAGACAGCTGTACAAGGCAGCCCAGCACATGTTTTCTTGCTGCCTCTAAACACAGAGCTCCACGTGACACAAGGATCTCCTATCACTGCTCTGGTGAACTTGCTAGTTGTAAAAGACAGGCCCTCCAGCTTCCAGAAGCCATCACTTTACCTTCCACCCCCAGATGAACGCACTTGAGCTGCCATCAACGTGTCACAGATGCAGCCCCCTTCACCACAAACTTCAGCTACTGCTGAGGCCCCCAAGCTGCTGTCTCACGTGCTTTAGAAACAGATCCCTCGCAGTCTTTAGCTCCAGCTTCTCCACCATGCCACTCTGCTGACGCCTCTTCAGTTTACGACCACTGTGAGTTAGGGTTAGACAATGTGAACCTGGGGCCAAGAAGTACCTCTGAACTGCCCATCACCCCTGCATTACTCCCCCCATGAGATGGAAGACAAGGTCAGTCTCAGGGTAGTCATGTCCAGAGTCCCCTCTGCCTCCGTCTGTTGGTTGAAGGCTCTGAAGAGGGAGATGGTGATGGTGGTTTAGTTACATCTGACTCTTCGTGACCCCATGGCCTGTAGCCCATCAGGCTTCTCTGTCCATGAGATTTCCCAGGCAAGAATACTGGAGCAGGTTCCCATTTCCTTCTCCAGGGGGTCTTCCTGACCCAGGGATCAAATCTGCATCTCCTGCAGTGGCAGGCGGGTTCTTTACCACTGAGACACTTGGGAAGCCAAAGAAGGAGGTAGATTTGTGTAGTCTCACAAGAGGAAATTCGAGAAGGGAACATCATTCAGTGCTCTAATTGGGGTACTGAAATCAAGGTAGTACCAGTCATTCTCCTACTGCATTTGCCTCTTTGATATTATATCACACAAGCATCCAGGGCTAGACGCTCCCTTGGTTCATATCTGGGGGACTCTGGACACTTGCCCTGGCAGAGAAGTGACTCCACGGAGAGATTCGAGCGCTGGGGCAGCAGTGCCTGATCGGTAGAGGGACTTGGTGCTTCTGTGCAGCCAGACAGAACTTCATGGTGTTAGGAGATGCCAGCAAACACCAAGTGGCTGCCTCTTTGACTGCTGGTTTTAACACCCAAGCTCCTGGGGAGAGGAGAGTACGCTAACCTCCATGAGTCCATCCCCAGAGGCAGAATTTCAATTAATTCTCTGCAGCAGAAGAGATGACTCCCCAAGTTTCACCAAGACCCTAGGGAAGGATCTGGGGCAAAGGGAGAAAACGGGAGTGTGTAGGGAAAGCATTACTTGGGGCTATACATACACATATAGGGCCTAAGGGGCTTCCCAGGGGACGCAGCAAAATATAGGCAACCTTGTGGAGTTCTCCAGACGCTAACAAAAACCCACATGCCAATGCAGGAGACCCAGATGATGCAGGTTTTATCCCTGGGTTGGAAAGATCCCCTGGAGGAGGAAATGGCAACCCACCCTAGTTTTGTTGCCTGGAGAATCCCATGGACGGAGAAGCCTGGCGGGCTGCCGTCCACGGGGTTGCAGAGTCCAGCTTGACTGAGCATGCTCTCAAAGGGCCCAGCCCAAGTCTTGTGTATCCTCAGGGTTCCTTGCCAGAGTCTCCTGTCCTAGCCCATGGCTCTCCAGGACAACTTGAGATATTTCTATCGGTCGAAACCACACACAGACCTTTGACATCTGTGAGAGCTACTTCTTTCACTTTCTAGGCTCTTTCTCTGCTCCAAAGCCCAACTCCAGAGCCCCCATGCCCTGACAGTCAACGGGGGAAGCGCACACGGCTTTCTGGAGAACTCCACAAGCTTGCCTATGCTTGCCAACTATGGTAGGGTTACAGACAACTTTGACTTTCTTATTCATACCCTTTTATTTCCCAAAACACAGAGAATAAATATTGTTCTCATAACAAGGAAATGAAATAAATAATTTTCATAAAAAAAAAAAACAAGAAACCCACTTCTGAGTAATGTGTGTTTGGGGGAGACTATTTTTCTCCAACAAAAATCAAAAGTTCCTTGGAAAGATTCATTTCAATTAAACAAAGCTCAAAACTTCACCAGTAATTAAGATATCATATGTCTATGTAAAACAATGTAATGGAAAAGAATGTTGCCTGTAATCTAGCAAAACAGATACTCTTCTACTTGACTAAGATGCTCTGAATCAAAGGGAAAAAAACTAAGATAAATTCCCACTCTGTTATTTCTGTATTGCTGCAGTAATGATTACCACAGATTTTTTAGTATTTTGTAAACAGCAACAACATATTCTCTTACAGTACTAGAGGTCAGAAATCTAAAACCAAAATGTCAGTAAGGCTGCATTTCTTTTGGAGATTTCAGGGAAGACTCTTTTTTTTTTTTTTCTTTTTTTGCTTCCTTTTTCAACTTCCAGAGGCCATTTGCCTTCCTTCCTTGGCTCACTCCAACTTCTCTATATCACCCCAAGCTTTTGCTTTCATCATCACCTCTACTGGTGACTCTGACTCTCTTACTTCTCTCTTATAAGGACCTTTGTGTTTATACCAGGCCAACCTAGTTAATCCAAAATAAACTTCCCATCTCCAGATCCTTAACTTAATCCCATCTGCAAAATCCCCCTTTAAAGCTAAATCTTCACAGATTCTAGGGGTTAGGGCCTGGGTATCTTTAAGGAAGACATTATCCAGCTTATCACACCCACCTTATATTTAAAACATGTTCTTCTTAAGGTGCTCCCCAGATGTTCCCAATATACACAAAATTCCAAAATGGAAAATGCTTCTGTAATCAAAAATAAAAACCTCAAAGTCTCTTGACTTTAACATCTGAAAATTTTTTAGAAAATTAGCTGGATAATCTCAGATTTGGAGCCAGTTAAATTCTCAAATCTTTTGATACGTAGACATAGTAAGAATACTTGTAAATAGGTTTATGATAAAGTTTTGGAAATAAAACATTTTGCAATTATTTCCTTATATGAATCTTTATTTCAGACATTTTATAATGTTTCCAGTGAATAGTTGGACCTGTCTGTTTTCTAAAAGGAAGAAAGAAAAGGAAAAAAACGAAATCATGGCGATTTGACTGAGCATCAGCGTGTAGGCAAGAGTGCCGGTTTTGTTACTTATTAGCCATATGACTTTAGTCGTCTCACCATATCCCCTTATATAAAAGTGAAACAATACTTCCTGCCTCGCCTGTCTGACAATTTGGGGCAAGGATAAAATGAGACAATTGCAAACCTAGGCTATTATTATCATCCTACAGGGAGAGGCATTTGAACTATCATCCCTTATTTTTAATTCGGATCATGAGGAAAAACACTTTTAGTTTGGAGTTCACTGAGCTATTTCCTAGAATTCAGACCAGGGAGAATTGAATCTGAAATTTCTTCTATCTTCACATACAGCCTCACAGGAAGAAAAAAAAAAAAAGGATCGGCTTAAAAGTAAGAGGTATGTTTGTCATATCTATGAACTCAACTTATTTAGTAAAGAGAACTCCGTACACTTGTCAGTAAAGCTGGCTCACTCGAACATTATTCCTTCCACCACCAAAAAATTTTTTGTCAGCTTTTCACAGAACAATGGAAAGTCACAAAAAACCAGAACAAATAAAAAAATAAAGGACAAACAAAAACTTGTCTTCCATATCTAGATAGCCTGAAACAAGTATTTTGATTTCCCTTCTGTTCTCTAGGATAAAAACCACTGCATTGTACAATGTTTTCATTCATGCAATAAAAATCAATTGGCTGCAACAATCTTATACCGAGCTGCCTATCCTTCCACAAATTATGGCTTGAACATAAAACTTCAAGAGCTTCTTCAATAGATCACAGTCATAACTGGCATTTCCTTCCCCCCAATTTTGGTGTATACATGCTCCAAATTTCATCGCCTTAAAACCTGGGTGATTTAGCATTTCCAGAAGAACTCCTGAGAGTGAAGCTGGCAGCCAAATGTAGGAATCAAAGACAGCTTTGTGTAACTTAAAGAAAGCCTCCTTCAACATCTATTTAATGTTAGAGCCATCACGTTTCTCTTTGACAAGATTGTCTGCATCAGGGTTTCTCAAGAAAGCCAGGGGACTAATTTATTTCTGCATCATGATTGACTGCAGAGCGGCTGTCAGGCAACTGAAGTGTCTCCAATCTGCAATACAAATCACTCTAAATGGCTTTTAAGATAAACTTGCCAAGCCTGTTATGCCTAGCAGCTCTGAGTGGAAAATAGGCAATTGATTTACATGAAAAAAACAAGAGGATCTCTTTGGGATCTTTATAATAAAACAGCCATGGGGCTTTTGCTGATGGCCGAGAAGCCAGAGATGTATCAGGTACATCTAGAAAATTAAGGAAGCTATTTTATGCACACCTCTACGTAGTTCATAATTTGGCAGCATAAAATTGAGCTTGTCTAAAGCAACAGACTGCAAAAAAAGCCACCATGAGACTGTTAGAAATGCTGGCTAAAAAAATTAGTCAGGTAATACTGTGAACCTTTAATTCCATCAATTGTTCTTAATGCAAATAAATTCCAAAGGAGGATAATGTATCTCTCCCCTCACTTTTTCAAAGAGGTAAGTTGTGTTCTTGCAGTAAGGAAATAAGTGTATTAACTATGGTGGACAATGTGTTACCTGGATCATGAGGAGGTTGTATAAAAAGCAATCTGAATGAAGGACAAAGGGCCTAGGTTTTGAAGGGAAAAAAACATCTATGAGATAAATCTATTTATATTGGTTTTAGCCTTTTTATTTTGGAGGGCTTCCCTGGTGGCTCAGATGGTAAAGACTCTACATACAATGCAGGAGACCCAGGTTCAATTCCTTGGTTGGGAAGATCCCCTGGGGAAAGGAATGGCTACCCACTCAGTATTCTTGACTGGAGAATCCCACGGACAGAGGAGCCTGGTGGGCTACAGTCCATGGGGTTGCAAAGAGTGGGACATGACTGAGCAACTAACACTTTTGCTTTGGTTTTTATTTTCATGTAGCTGTGGAGGTGTCCTTAAAGCAGTTTTTCACTGATGATTATAAAAAACATCTTGGGCATCTTAACCATTACAATTGACAGTGCAAATGAAGACAAAGAATGCCTGAATAGCTGAGAGGGGATGTGAGCTAGAAGTAATTAAGACCCTTGGTATAGAGGGGACTTTATATGTCATCAGAGAACAAAAGGACCTCTTGACACAAAGCAGCTATCAGAATGGTACTGAGGGCAGAGAACCATGTAAAGGTATTCTGACCCTGGAAAGGTACTGGCAAGGAAAGGTATTACTTATTTTGAGAATTATTGAGTATTACTCCTTACTGAGCAGTGCAGTAGGTGCTGGAGACACAGTAAATAAGACAAGCCCTCTCTCTCCTTAGAGCTCAGAGTACACGAGGGGAAGAAATAAAGTTAACTTGGCGTATCAAAACTCTTGGAACTCAGCTCAAGTGGAGGCTTAGAGGAAATGCTATGGTGTAAATGCTAATACTGGGAAATTAGAAATGTTATAAATAATATTCTAAAGTACAAGCATAGAAGCTGAAAAGAATAAAAGAGTAAGCTAAATACCAAGCAGAAAGACAAGTCAATAATATAAAACAGAAAAACAAGAGAGAAAATGGAGACACTCAAAAGCAAATTATTTGAAAAGATGACAAAATTAATTAAGACTAGCCCAGATGATCAAAACAAATTTTTTAAAAGGAAAATACAAATTATTCATGTCAGAGGTGAAAGAGGAAATGTACTACAAAGCCTCTAGACATTAAAAGAATAACCAAGAGCTGTTATGAACATTCTACCAACAAAGTCATCAGCACTGAATGACACAAAATAAACAAGTCAAATTCTTCAAAGTAAAAGAAACTTGAACCTAGCATTTTATATCTAGCCAAAGTTCCACTCAGTATGAGAGTAATAATAAAAAACAGAAATCATCTCAGGCACTAAGGTCTTCAGAGGTTTCCTCACACAATGACTTCTATCAGAAACAATTCTGATTTCCTAACTATGACTCAAAATCCAGAACCAGTAAAGACAAAGGCATATGTATCTGATTACATTAAACATAAAGTACAAGGCAAAACCCACCATAAAGTGAAAAGGTAAGTGAGAAAAGGCAGATTACAGAAGAAGAAATTAAAATGCCATTCAAATCTATGAAAAAAAATCTAGCTTATATAAGAGAAGTGCAAGTTATTATTGAGATATAATTTCTCACCAAAAAAAAGAATAAGAGATATAAACATTATACTAAAAAACCTCAACAATGTGGACAAAATAAATAAATTCCTTAAGATGTGTATAAGAGACAGGATGATAACAGGGATAAGATACAGAACCAT
>SJYC01037937.1:0-16766 GCA_006408675.1 Madoqua kirkii
TGATAATAGGATATATCCAAATAATTTTATCAGACCAGCTTAAATTGATATGAAAGTCTAAGAATAACAGTGAAAGTTGAAGGTTAATATCAATATTCCTCATGATACATATAAATATTATTTTAAAATGAGCAAAGTAAACACAGAAATAAATAAAAGGATAAATGACAAAATCAGGTTTATCACACATGAATGTGAGGTGTTAAGCAGTGTCCCTTAATCAATATTTGTTAATAAATATAATTCACCAAATTAACAAATTAAAAAGGAAAATGTACATGATCATCTTAATAAATGCAGAAAAATGTTAAAATTCAAAACCTGTTGTTGATAAAAACTCTCATTAAACCAAGAATACGAGAAAACTTCCTCCGACTGATAAAAAGCATCTATGAATAGCCTACATTTAACCTCACGCTTAATGGTGAATAGTTTTCTCCTAAGATAAGGTACTATGCAAGGGTGTCTGGGTTCATCACTTCTGTTCAACAATACACTGAATCCGATGTTCCAATAAGGCCAGAAAAAAAGAAAGCATATAAAGTTCAAAAGGAAAAAAGTGAAAATTTTCTGTTTTCAGATAATACAATCATTTACATAGAAATTCCCAAGGAATTTAGGAAAATAACTACAAGACTGGATAGATGAATTTAAAAGATCACAAATGCAATTATAAAATTTAACTGTATTTCTGTATACAGTGAAGTTACTCAGTCGTGTCCGACTCTTTGCGACCCCACGGACTGTAGCCTACCAGGCTCCTCAATCCATGGGATTCTGCAGGCAAGAATACTGGAGTGGGTTGCCATTTCCTTCTCCAACTCTTGTATATAAGCAACCAACAAATGAAAGATTAAATTTAGAAAACTATCACTAATAATAGCATTCAAAAATAAAATATGTAAGGATACATGTAATTAAGATGTGCAATATCTTTATACTGAAAACATCAAAACATTGCTTAGGGAAATTTTAAAAATCAAAATATGTAAAGAGATATACCATTCACAAACATGAATTGGGAAAAAATCAATATTAGCCATTAAGATCTCAATTGTCTCCAAACTGGTTTGTGAAAGGAGGGAAAGAGGCAGGATAGAAACTCTAGATGATGAAGAAGGGACTCAGCTGCTGGGATGTGCCAGCGACCAGCTGAAACCAAGGTGGCTTGGAGAATAATCCGGTCGTTAACCTTTGTCTCATGGTACCTTCATTTGAATACTAAATATCATTCGCCTTTATGCCAGTTCTGAGACAGACTATAAAAGGCCAGAACATGAGCAGTCACCCAATTCCCGGACAATCCCCACCCTTCCCTAAAATAGCAAGAATATTCCTCCCACTTGTTGGCCTATGAGATTACTTAGCCCATAAAAACCAAAGACCTCGTGCCCTGGCCCACTCTCACTTTCTGAGAGGTTTCACATTGTGTCTATGGAGAGTGTATCCCTCTAAGTAAGCTTGCTTGTGCTTTTCTTTGGCTTGCTCTTGACTTTTTCCCTGCCCAACACTAAGAACTCTCACTTGGCAGTCCATCTTAGAGACTCTTGTGGGTTCCAGGACATGACAACGTCCACTCTGTGGCAATGATTTATAAAATCAAAGCAAGATCAATTCAAGTCCCAACAGATTTTAGGATGAAATGGACAAGCTGATTCTAAAACTTATTTGGAAGTGTAAAGACACTAGAATCATCAAGACAATTCTGAAAAACAAAAATTTCAAGACCCACACTACTTCAAGACTTGCTATAAGAATTTCTAAGTAAACAATCTTCTTACCTGAAAAGAGACAGTTATACTTCTTTTCTGATCTTTATGTCACAAACTTCTGGCTTCTAAAATATATACATAACTGCTACAATTCAATATGAAAAAGAAAGCAATCCAAATAACCGTAAATAGGTGATAGACAGGAATAAACCTTCCCAAAGGAAGAGAGAAAAACACCAACGAGCTCATGAAAAGGCCTCAAGGTAACTTATTACAGAAATGCAAATTTAAAAAGCAATGACATTCCATTACACAAACGCTAAAGGCTAGAATTATAAATCTATTTCAAACTGACCGCCCCAAACATGGGTGAGGATGGAGAGCAACTGGAACTCACATGTATTGTTGATTAGATTGTAAAATGGTTGTTGGGCTGCACCCCACAAGCCCTCTACCTGCCCAGCTTCAAGATCAGAGAAAGAGCTGGGAGTTGGCAGTGACAGAAGCATCATTGGTTTAATCCAGGGGTCCCCAATCTTTTTGACAACAGGGACTGGTTTTGTGGAATATTTTTCCATGGACTTGGGAGTAGAGGGATAGTTTCGGGATGATCCAAGTGCGTGACATTTATTATGCATTTTATTTCTATTATTTATTATTATTATTAAATCAGCTCCACTTCAGATCATCAAGCATAGTAACCTGGAGTTTGGGGACCCCTGGTTTAATGGATAGAGGGTCATACTTACATTTCTGAAGCAAGGTCCTGGAGCAACACCCGCTCGTGTGTGACTGGTGGGCAGAACACGGCGGCACTTCACACTCCTGGGGGAGGGGAGGTTACTGCTTATGGAGGCGTTAGTGTCAGGTGGCTCACTGGTTACCAGGGAAGCTAGCAGGGGGGCACGCCCCTTATGGCTCCTATGAGTGGCTGACAGGTGGAGATGTTCTGATTTAAAGGTTAGAACAGTTACTGACTGGGGCAGGGGCAGGTTTGTAGTTAGGTGAGTGGTGGGGGTAGGGGTAGGTGAGGCAGACACAGGTGGAGCAGGCAGTGTACAGAGAACAAACAGAAGAGCCACCTCGAGTGGCCTGATGGTACAGTGGCTCATCAACTTTGAACACTTATGTTATACGTCTTATGTTATACATTTACCCTGAGTGCGTGCATGCAGCATATCGGACTCTTTGCGTGACTGTAGCCTGCCAGGCTCCTCTGTCCATGGGACTTTCCAGGCAAGAATACTGGAGTGGGTTGCCATTTCCTCCTCCAAGGGATCTTCCTGACCAAGTGACTGAACTCTCTTCTCCTGCTTCTCTTGCATTGGCAGATGGAGTCTTTACCTGCCACCACTGAGCCACCTGGGAAGCCTATACGTCTACCCTATGATCCAGCAACTCTTTCCCTAGGCATTTACTCACAGAAACAAAAATACCAGCCCTGAAAAAGAATTGTACAAGAAAGTCCACAGTAGCTTTCTCTATACTTGCCAAAAACTACAGACAACCCAAATGTCCATCAACAGGAGAAAGAATAAACAAACACTGGGATATCTGTGCAAGCGAATGCTACTCAGAAATTTTTAAAAAAGGGATAATCTATTAATGCATGCACCAACATGGATGAGTCACAAAACATCATTCTAAGCCAAAGAATCCAAACAGTGTGATTTCATTTACATAAACTTCTAAGACAACTAATAATTCTGATAAAATAAGTTTGGTGGAATTCAAAATTGCCTCTGCAGGTTTGGGACTATTGTTAACTGGGAAGGGGCATAAGAGAGCATGCTAGAGTAATGGAAAAACACTTTTTTTGGCCACGTGTCATGTAGGATCTTAGTTTCCCAACCAGAAATTGAACCAGTACTGCCTGCACTCGAAGAACAGAATCTTAATCACTGGACCAGCAGAGAAGTTCCAAAAAACACTATTTCTTGATAGCAATGTGGTTACATGAAAGCATGTATTTGACAAACCTAATTTAACTTTAAGATACATACATTACTCTGCATGTAAATTCAGACAGGTCTCAGGCAAAATGGTAAAATGTTAATATTGCTTATATCTAACTGGTGAATACCTAAGTGTCTGTTTATTCATCTCTGTTTTTCTGCAAACTCAAATAATACAGAATGTACAAAAAGAAACCAACATTTTCAACAATTATTCTGCAAAACTAGCTTTCTATGTACTGACAGCCTCAAGGAGGTACCAGAGAACACTGGCTACCCAAAAGTTGGATTGGAATGGGTGCTTCAGAAAAAAATACAGTGTGCTATTTTATCTGGTTACAAGGGATAGCAAACTTCATACTCAGTTTTAGATCAGAGACTTTAGTTTCTGGCTGCAGTGAATACACAGCTTACTTAGGGTTTTCTAAATCTCACAGTCAAAAGTTGCAGGATAAATTAAATCTATAGAAAGTCATTTGCTGAGTATCAGCTGCAAGGAGCAGTGTCTTAGAAGAATTCAGTTATAAATGTTATAGTTCCCTTCAAATAAATACTGATTTTAGGAATAGCTGAGTGTGAATACAGTGTAAAATAAACCATAGCTGCACTATTTTTGCTTTACTGATAGATGTGCCTCTGCCCCAAATTATTTGGTAAAATAAAATTTTGTACATCAATCAATTTCTGGTCTCAAAGTTTTGTGGACTCAGTTCAGTTCAGTTCAGTCACTTAGTCCTGTCCAAATCTTTGCAATCCATGGACTGCAGCATACCAGGTCTCCCTGTTCATCACCAACTCCCGGAATTTATCCAAACTTGTGTCCATTGAGTCAGTGAGGCCATCCAACCATATAATCCTCTGTTGTCCCCTTCTCCTTCTGCCTTCAGTCTTTCCCAGCATCAGGGTCTTTTCAAATGAGTCAGCTCTTCCATTCAGATGGCCGAAGTATTGGAGTTCCAGTTTCAACATCAGTCCTACCAATGAATATTCAGGGTGGATTTCCTTTAGGATTGACTAGTTGGATCTCCTTGCTGTCCAAGGGACTCTCAAGAGTCTTCTCCAACACCACAGTTCAAAAGCATCAGTTCTTCGGCGTTCAGCTTTCTTTATAGTCCAACTCTCACATCCATACATGATCACAGGAAAAACCATAGCCTTGACTAGATGGACCTTTGTTGACAAAGTAATGTCTCTGCTTTTCAATATGCTGTCTAGGTTGGTCATAACTTTTCTTCCAAGGAGTAAGCATCTTTTTACTTCTTGGCTGAAATCACCATGGAGGAATTTTGGAGCCCCCCAAAATAAAGTCTGACACTGTTTCCATTGTTTTTCCATCTATTTGCCATGAAGTGATGGGACCAGATGCCATGATCTTAGCTTTTTGAATGTAGAGCTTTAAGCCAACTTTTTCACTTTCCTCTTTCACTTTCAACAAGACTTTAGTTCTTCTTCACTTTCTGCCATTAAGGGTGGTGTCATCTGCATATCTGAGGTTATTGATATTTCTCCCAGCAATCTTGATTCCAGCTTGTGCCTCATCTAGCCCAGCATTTCTCATGATGCATTCTGAATATAAGTTAAATAAGCAGGGTGACAATATGCAGCCTTGATGTACTCCTTTTCCTATTTGGAACCAGTCTGTTGTTCCATGTCCACTTCTAACTGTTGCTTCCTGACCTGCATACAGACTTCTGAAGAGGCAGGTCAGGTGGTCTGGTATTCCCATCTCTTGAAGAATTTTCCAGTTTATTGTGATCCACACAGTCAAAGGCTTTAGCTAGTCAATAAAGCAGAAATAGATGTTTTTCTGGAACTTCTTCATTTTTCGATGATCCAGCAGATATCAGCAATTTGCTCTCTGGTTCCTCTTGTGGACTCAAGTAAGATATAAAGTTTTCAGTCATAAATAAATGTTTGTTAATTCAGAGCTCTCATCATTTTCTCTAAATTGTCTTCATTATCTGTAATTTCTAGCATTTGTAGTTTCTCTGCCCCAACAGAGATTTAGAAATATCATTTAGTGAACACGTTCTTTGTTAACGCCCAGCCCTCAGGAGCCACAGTTGAGGGAGCAGGAATGGGAAGCATACTCACCTACGATGTCATAGAAGGGGCCTCGCTCCATTGGTCTGAGAGATTGGTGGAGCTAGAGTTGGAATGCAGCATTGATTCATTCTGTTGCTCTGGTGGCTGGAGCATTAATAACAAACTTGGAATTGTTGAAAGCAATATGTTTGACCCTGGGATCTGGGAAGCAGAGAGAGCCAGGTGACAGTGAGAAGGAAGAGCAAAGCAAGACAAGCAGGAAGGAAATCCTGGAAAACAGTTCTAGCTCCTTTGGTTCCTAAAGTTCATCTGGAACTCTCCTAATTCCCCATTTTCCAGTATGCTCGTTCAAAGAAGTTGGTGTAATGGCAAACCCCAAACACATAGACTTCTGTTATTATTAGGGAGAAAGTGTATGTATCTCTGACCTCAAATTATCTGTGATATTTAACAGTCAAATTTTGCTCCCTGAAAATTAACATTTGAATAGAGGGGTTTCCCTGGCGGCTCAGTGGTAAAGAATCTACTTGCAATGCAGGAGACCCAGGTTCGATTCCTGGGTTGGGAAGGTCCCCTGGAGAAGGAAATGACAATCCACTCCAGTGTTCTCACCTGGGAAATCCCATGGACAGAGGAGCCTGGTGAACTAGTCCATGGGGTCACAGAGTTAGACACAGTTCAATTCAGTTCAATTGCTTAGTCGTGTCCAACTCTTTGTAACCCCATGAATTGTCTTCCCAAAGGAAGAGAGAAAAAACACCAACGAGCTCATGAAAAGGCCTCAAGGTAACTTATTACAGAAATGCAAATTTAAAAAGCAATGACATTCCATTACACAAACGCTAAAGGCTAGAATTATAAATCTATTTCAAACTGACCGCCCCAAACATGGGTGAGGATGGAGAGCAACTGGAACTCACATGTATTGTTGATTAGATTGTAAAATGGTTGTTGGGCTGCACCCCACAAGCCCTCTACCTGCCCAGCTTCAAGATCAGAGAAAGAGCTGGGAGTTGGCAGTGACAGAAGCATCATTGGTTTAATCCAGGGGTCCCCAATCTTTTTGACAACAGGGACTGGTTTTGTGGAATATTTTTCCATGGACTTGGGAGTAGAGGGATAGTTTCGGGATGATCCAAGTGCGTGACATTTATTATGCATTTTATTTCTATTATTTATTATTATTATTAAATCAGCTCCACTTCAGATCATCAAGCATAGTAACCTGGAGTTTGGGGACCCCTGGTTTAATGGATAGAGGGTCATACTTACATTTCTGAAGCAAGGTCCTGGAGCAACACCCGCTCGTGTGTGACTGGTGGGCAGAACACGGCGGCACTTCACACTCCTGGGGGAGGGGAGGTTACTGCTTATGGAGGCGTTAGTGTCAGGTGGCTCACTGGTTACCAGGGAAGCTAGCAGGGGGGCACGCCCCTTATGGCTCCTATGAGTGGCTGACAGGTGGAGATGTTCTGATTTAAAGGTTAGAACAGTTACTGACTGGGGCAGGGGCAGGTTTGTAGTTAGGTGAGTGGTGGGGGTAGGGGTAGGTGAGGCAGACACAGGTGGAGCAGGCAGTGTACAGAGAACAAACAGAAGAGCCACCTCGAGTGGCCTGATGGTACAGTGGCTCATCAACTTTGAACACTTATGTTATACGTCTTATGTTATACATTTACCCTGAGTGCGTGCATGCAGCATATCGGACTCTTTGCGTGACTGTAGCCTGCCAGGCTCCTCTGTCCATGGGACTTTCCAGGCAAGAATACTGGAGTGGGTTGCCATTTCCTCCTCCAAGGGATCTTCCTGACCAAGTGACTGAACTCTCTTCTCCTGCTTCTCTTGCATTGGCAGATGGAGTCTTTACCTGCCACCACTGAGCCACCTGGGAAGCCTATACGTCTACCCTATGATCCAGCAACTCTTTCCCTAGGCATTTACTCACAGAAACAAAAATACCAGCCCTGAAAAAGAATTGTACAAGAAAGTCCACAGTAGCTTTCTCTATACTTGCCAAAAACTACAGACAACCCAAATGTCCATCAACAGGAGAAAGAATAAACAAACACTGGGATATCTGTGCAAGCGAATGCTACTCAGAAATTTTTAAAAAAGGGATAATCTATTAATGCATGCACCAACATGGATGAGTCACAAAACATCATTCTAAGCCAAAGAATCCAAACAGTGTGATTTCATTTACATAAACTTCTAAGACAACTAATAATTCTGATAAAATAAGTTTGGTGGAATTCAAAATTGCCTCTGCAGGTTTGGGACTATTGTTAACTGGGAAGGGGCATAAGAGAGCATGCTAGAGTAATGGAAAAACACTTTTTTTGGCCACGTGTCATGTAGGATCTTAGTTTCCCAACCAGAAATTGAACCAGTACTGCCTGCACTCGAAGAACAGAATCTTAATCACTGGACCAGCAGAGAAGTTCCAAAAAACACTATTTCTTGATAGCAATGTGGTTACATGAAAGCATGTATTTGACAAACCTAATTTAACTTTAAGATACATACATTACTCTGCATGTAAATTCAGACAGGTCTCAGGCAAAATGGTAAAATGTTAATATTGCTTATATCTAACTGGTGAATACCTAAGTGTCTGTTTATTCATCTCTGTTTTTCTGCAAACTCAAATAATACAGAATGTACAAAAAGAAACCAACATTTTCAACAATTATTCTGCAAAACTAGCTTTCTATGTACTGACAGCCTCAAGGAGGTACCAGAGAACACTGGCTACCCAAAAGTTGGATTGGAATGGTGCTTCAGAAAAAAATACAGTGTGCTATTTTATCTGGTTACAAGGGATAGCAAACTTCATACTCAGTTTTAGATCAGAGACTTTAGTTTCTGGCTGCAGTGAATACACAGCTTACTTAGGGTTTTCTAAATCTCACAGTCAAAAGTTGCAGGATAAATTAAATCTATAGAAAGTCATTTGCTGAGTATCAGCTGCAAGGAGCAGTGTCTTAGAAGAATTCAGTTATAAATGTTATAGTTCCCTTCAAATAAATACTGATTTTAGGAATAGCTGAGTGTGAATACAGTGTAAAATAAACCATAGCTGCACTATTTTTGCTTTACTGATAGATGTGCCTCTGCCCCAAATTATTTGGTAAAATAAAATTTTGTACATCAATCAATTTCTGGTCTCAAAGTTTTGTGGACTCAGTTCAGTTCAGTTCAGTCACTTAGTCCTGTCCAAATCTTTGCAATCCATGGACTGCAGCATACCAGGTCTCCCTGTTCATCACCAACTCCCGGAATTTATCCAAACTTGTGTCCATTGAGTCAGTGAGGCCATCCAACCATATAATCCTCTGTTGTCCCCTTCTCCTCCTGCCTTCAGTCTTTCCCAGCATCAGGGTCTTTTCAAATGAGTCAGCTCTTCCATTCAGATGGCCGAAGTATTGGAGTTCCAGTTTCAACATCAGTCCTACCAATGAATATTCAGGGTGGATTTCCTTTAGGATTGACTAGTTGGATCTCCTTGCTGTCCAAGGGACTCTCAAGAGTCTTCTCCAACACCACAGTTCAAAAGCATCAGTTCTTCGGCGTTCAGCTTTCTTTATAGTCCAACTCTCACATCCATACATGATCACAGGAAAAACCATAGCCTTGACTAGATGGACCTTTGTTGACAAAGTAATGTCTCTGCTTTTCAATATGCTGTCTAGGTTGGTCATAACTTTTCTTCCAAGGAGTAAGCATCTTTTTACTTCTTGGCTGAAATCACCATGGAGGAATTTTGGAGCCCCCCAAAATAAAGTCTGACACTGTTTCCACTGTTTCCCCATCTATTTCCCATGAAGTGATGAGTTAAGACACAACTTGAGCGGTTAAACAACAATAATAACAATAACGTGGAGACTCCTGGTGCAAGAGAGTAAAATTACTTCCCTTAGATCATCCTTGCTGGGATGAAGCTCCCACTTGGACATATTGAGTGTTCTGTTTAAGGATGTCAAGCCTACATACATCCAATAATATTCTAGAGCTCTTATTGTGTCAGACCCTCTTCTAAATGTGCCAGTTGGGTTATCTCAGTTTATCCTCATAACCACTCCATGAGGATGGTAAAATTGTAACCACACTAAGAGTGAGAAAGGGGAGTCACAGTAAGAGTTTAGTGACTTGCCCACAGGCAGGAACAGCACTCAAGCCAGGTGGGCTGACCTAGGTCTGGCTCTTAACCATTTACCACTGCATGCAGGTACCATAAATTATTGTTTAACTTCATATGCATTTAAACTTTAGATTATGATGTTGTTGTAGTTGAAGCTAGAGGAGGAGAAGAAGGAAAGAACTGAGCAAAAGATAATTGATGGGCATTCCCTTCATTTGCCTTCATCTAGGACTACAAGGTGGAGAAGGCAATGGCACCCCATTCCAGTACTCTTGCCTGGAAAATCCCGTGGACAGAGGAGCCTGGTAGGCTGCAGTCCATGGGGTCACAGAGTCAGACACGACTGAGTGACTTCCCTTTCACTTTTCACTTTCATGCATTGGAGAAGGAAATGGCAACCCACTCCAGTGTTCTTGCCTGGAGAATCCCAGGGACGGGGGAGCCTGGTGGGCTGCTGTCTATGGGGTCACACAGAGTCGGACACAACTGAAGCGATTTAGCAGCAGTAGCAGGATTACAAGGTAAAACCACTAAGGAGTGTGCAGGGCTGCATTGTCATTCAAGGTGCCTTCCCCCCACCAAAGGTCTGAAAGCTCAGGTTATCAGATGGACTGCAGGGGAAGCGCACACTGTGGCTTGGAATGTCATACTCCCCCATTTCACTAGCCTTTCACATCAACGAATAGGGATGGGAGAAAAATGAGATGCTGCAGTTCGGCAATGGCTGAGCCAGTGCAGCAGATGCAAGAGATGCAGGTTCAATCCTCGGGGTCAGGAAGATCCCCCGGAGGAGGAAATGCCAACCCACTCCAGTATTCTTGCCTGGGAAATCCCATGGACAGAGGAGCCTGGCAGGCTATAGTCCATGGGGTCACACAGAGTTGGACACGACTGAGTAACTGAGCACATGTGAGCAAGGTGGAGGAGGGAGAAATGTTTACAGGATCAAAACTCCAGCCATTCTGACTGCCTCGGTTTCCTGTTTGAGTTATCAAAGGAGTTAACCTGATACACAATCGCAGTAAAAAGGCAAACATATCTGTGTTGTCGGTGTCAGACAGGAATCAGTATGACAAAATTAATAAACAGAAAGCTAAACTAAACAGAGTTGAATGGTCAGAAGAGGGCACTCTCATGCCCTGTCATGATAGCAGAGCCCAACAGGGAGAATAAAGACTCCTCTTTCTTCCTGGCCAGGACTGCGTCACTGAAAAGGCTCGGATTCTTGGTTTATTGTAGCCCTCCCAACTTTCTTTCCCTCTGTAAAGTATGCTGTTCCTCTTGCTGTGGGGGGATTTGCATACAGCTCTCCAACATTGTAGACTTTGAATTACAGTTCTTTGTTGATCTGGAATGAACCCATCTTTGCTGGAGAAATAGTTGGCAGCCTATTTGTTTCAGGCAAAAGTATCATTTAGAATTATCATTACTTCCAACCTTCACTCATTTCTCTCTATGTCCTAATGTTTACTAAATAAAAGATATTAAATAGATGTACGGTTTAGAATGGCAAGGAATTCATGACCCAGTGTCTCCCAGTATCCCATTAAAATTTTAATTTTTAAAAAGGAAAACCTCCTAACAATAATGAAACTTAACTCTAATAATTAAAAACTTTTCTATACATGCAGAGAAATTTATGCTAATCATGACCTACAGAAGATGCTGCTTCATTTATCCCAAAGACTAATGGGAAAATTACATTGAAAAATGGTTTAATAAAGAACCAAATGAAAATAATTTTTATTTCTAAAGGAATTCTTCAAAAAGATACCAAAAGACATGGCCTCTAAGACATGGAAATGGAAAAGTATAAGCAAAAGAGAGATGAAGATGGAAAATGAAAAGGATATCTCTGAACATAAAAGCTAAAAATGGAGCAAAAAGGAAAAATTTGGTGAATTTTATTCCACACAAAAAGTTAAACCAAGTAAAATACACATGACAAGTTGGGGAAATGATTGACAGCATAAATGATGGAAACCGATTAATAGCTTCTTTGTAAATAGCTCTAACAAGAAAAATGCCATGTGAGGGGAAAAAGTACAAATAATGATGCAAGAAATGCACTTTCTGCTAAACTTAAAAGAATCAGTCTAATAATCAAAGAAATGCAAATTGTCATTCAGTGAGAAATTCTTTTTACATTTATTTAATCAAATGAAAAAGATGTTACAGAGCTGAGATGAAAGGGATCCTGTCATACAATACTAGCCTGAAAAAAATTATTACAACTTCATGAAAGGTAACTTTGCTCTTTAAAGCACAAGTCTTGAAATATTTCATAATTCTGAAGCCTTCAACTCCAAGGGAATTTGTACTCAAGGAAATAATAAAATTATCACCAATGTGTACGTGTTAGGAGTTCAAGGTGGCAGTATTTCAAAGAGGAAAATATTTGAAACCACCTATGCATTTAATAATTAGAGTTGGTTAAATAACTTTTGTATATAATAATGAAAATTATTTCGTGGCTGTTGAGAGTGGTATTTTTAGGGGGACTTCCCTGGCAGTCTAGTTGTTAAGAATCTGCCTTGCAATGCAGGGTATTCAAATTTGATACTTGGTCAGGGAACTAGGGTTGCTTATGCCGTGTGCTGTGGAAAAAAAAAAAGAAAGAAAGAAATTGTATTCTTGAATCACCTGATAAAAATGTTCATCTTGTAACGTTAATTAAGAAAAGCGGAACAAAACTGATTAAAATTTTGTCATAGAAATGTTATAAATATATTATGTCTACGAAGAGACAAAAAGCTGAAAGGAAGTACATCAAAATGATATAATGGTTATGGTGTTTTGAAGAGGAAAATTACTGGTATCTTTTTAATTTTTTGTAATATTTCTGAATTTTCTAAATTATCTCTAAGGCAACTGTGTCACTTTTATAATCAGAGAATATATTTGAAAAGTCATGGATTGATGATAAAAATAATATATTCTTTGTGCAGAAAGATCAGTACACAATACAAGTAAAACCATCCACTAGTATATTGTCCCACGGAAACATCTTTGTGTTCCCTTTGTTTTTCAAAGAGAACCCTAACAGCATTCATACTTCATGGCATACAATTAACAAGGTTAATGACCTAATTTTCTTTTTCTAGGACAACATGGCTGTGATCTTTGATGATCTTCAGAAAAGACATCTCCTGCTATTTCGCCTTTCTCTCTCAAATTGCTTCTGTCATTAGTTTCACCATCACACTTTTCACAGCAAATATAACGGGGCTACCTTTGTTTACGCAACTCTTCAAAAGCTCTGCAAAATTTAATAAGACAGCAAACACATATATCCAGAAACCATTTCAGAAAATTAAATGCAATTTTCAGTTTCACTACACAAATTTGGCAAATTGGAGTCCAGGCACTGCTTTGAACTCTGATGAAAGGAGTAATGGCTATTCTCAGCACTGTGCCTAATTTAAACTTTTGCATCACCTTAAAAGTTGTCTTAAACACTTTAGTCCACTAGATGGCAGACATGGAACGCTACCTGCAAGAAACTGAGTAACTTCTTAACAATAGCCCTTGAGAAAAGTAAGACCATAGAAGGTAAAATGAGGTTGAAAATGCGAACTGAGGGAGTATAAATAAGCAAAGGGGACATCTTTAATAATCACAGGTAATACTAATAATGTAAAATAAAAAATGATGACTCCTATCTGAATAGTACGTAGTTTCCGCGTATAACTCAACCCTTTTCATAGTTTGCTTTCTTTGATTAAGAAACATTAAAAAAAAAATCTTCCATGAAGAAAGAGACGTAACTAGCCAAACTTGAAAAAGTAACATTGAAATGTCTTAGAATATGACAAGTCAATTAAAAATAAATAACTCTTGTATATCAATATTTATATTAATACCATTATTTTTGTTCCTAATAGTAATGATCTATTCACATTTTCATTCAACACAGATTGGTGATGTCTCTGGGTTGGCACTACGTGATCCAGATTTGCTTCCCTGGTGGCTCAGTGGTAAAGAACCCACTTGCAATGCAGGAGATAGGGGACTGATCCCTGGGTCAGGAAGATTCCCCTGGAGAAGGGAATGGCAGCCCAATATCCTTGCCTGGAAAATCCTATGGACAGAGGAGCTTGGTGGGCTTCAGTCCATGGGATTGCAAAAGAGACACAACTTAGCACTAAACAATAGCAACAAGAATGACAAAACTGGTGTGTTCCACAGTCCTATTCCATAATGATTAATTGAGCTGTTGGACCCTCAACTAAAGGCTGGCATTATGTGTCAGATGGCATGACACACTAGGTTACCCAGCAAGTTGGTAAGCGAGAGCTCATTCGTAAGCTCTTTGAAATTTCTCTCCCACTGTCAACTCCACTGCAGTCTCCCTGGCTGATGCAACAGAGAACAGGCTGGTCCCCGTCTACCATTTCCTAATTCCCATCATCGTTGTACCTTCCCTCATCCAGCAGTGTTTAGAGGACAAACATACTCATTAGTTAAAAGTTCAATACTCACCATTACTATTTCATTCCTTTTTACAAATATTTCTTGAATTTCTGTTCTGCCCCAGGCACTCAATTTGGTTAAGGTAAAAGGTTAGTCACTGTTATCCAGAGCCATAACCTGGCAAAAGAGAAGCAGGGTGAGGTGGATAAGGGGGTGACCTGTAGCACCTGGAGAGCACCCCATGTCATGACCTTAAAATCATAATCCGGGACCCATAACCAAGGGGTAGGTGTGAGAGACCACAAAGCCCTCCTGCACAGGTGAAGACGAGCAGTCAGACAGCAAATCAAGGTTAACCTGACTGCAAAGTCCATGGCTGTAAGTTCTGGGGTATTTTACACATACTCTGAGAATGCAGTATGTTAACAGAATGCTATGCTTCTGGGATCACTCATTCTAATTGTCTTTTCACATGAAGCAATAATTATAAGATATATATAAGTATATGTAATATCATTTAGAAGGTGCTTTCTAAATTAAAAAAAAATGATACAAATGAACTTATATACAAAACAGAAATAGACATAGGAAACAAATGTGATTTCCAGGTGGTACAGTGGTAAGTGGTAAAGATTCAGCCTGCCAGTGCAGGACACATGGGTTTGGTCCCTGGGTGGGGAAGATCCCCTGGAGGAGGAAACGGCAACCCACTCCAGTATTCTTGCCTGGAGAATCCCACAGACAGAGGAGCCGGGCAGGCTGTAGTCCACGGGGTCGCAAAGAGGCAGACATGACTGAGCATGCATCCAACAACATGATTACCAAAGGGAAAAAAGTTGGAGGGAGGAATAGATGGGATTAGCACATACACACCATTACATGTACAGGACCAACATATGTGCTGCTGCTGCTGCTAAGTCGCGTCAGTCGTGTCTGACTCTGTGCGACCCCATAGACCGAAGCCCACCAGGCTCCCCCGTCCCTGGGATTCTCCAGGCAAGAACACTGGAGTGGGTTGCCATTTCCTTCTCCAATGCATGAAAGTGAAAAGTGAAAGGGAAGTCACTCAGTCATGTCTGACTCTGCGACCCCATGGACTGCAGCCCACCAGGCTCCCCCGTCCATGGGATTTTCCAGGCAAGAGTACTGGAAGTAGGGTGCCATTGCCTTCTCCGACCAACATATATAGGACCTACTATATAGCGCAGAGAGGAACTATACTCCGTATTTTGTAATAACCTATAAGGGAAAAGAGTTTGGCAAAAAATAGACAGACATATATGTATAACTGTATCATTTTACTGTATGCCTGAAACTAACACAACATTATAAACCAACTATATACTCCCATAAAAAAAAAAAAAAGACAGTGCTCTTTATAAATGTTTTAGGGAGGCCAGAGAGGTGATGTTATTTATAACCAGGGAGAATCAACAGAGTCTATGCATGAGCTGACACTGAGCAGGCCTTGAAGTGTATTTAGGATTTGCACTTGTGATAATGGGCAGAAGCAGCAGCCTGGGAATCATGGACTAGGCAGAGGGAACAGTGGACTGTTCAGAGTGATCAGAATGATCTTTTTACTCATTAATTTAAAATACACATTTATTGAGCATCTACTATATTCCTGGTACTTTTCCAGACTCTAAGAATTAGCAGCAAAAAAACTAATCAGGCTGTGTTTTTTAAAATCCCTGCTTCTCTGGCATATCATAAGTAAGTAAAATGACAGTATGCCAAAGGATGAGTAAATGAGTAAAAAAATGTCTAACTAAAGAAGGATACAGGCTGGAGGAGACCAGAGACCTGGAGGAGGAGAAGGATATGCATTCTAGTAGAGAGGACAGTAAGTGCGTAAGTCCTGAGGCAAGAACACCCAAAGAAATCGGGGGAAAGAGAAACTGGCACAAAATAGAGAGAGGCCATCATATTGGCATCCCTCATGATATTCTGCTGACAGCTGAGACAGCTCCCAGATTCCACTGTGGCTTGAAGCCAGGGAGCGCTTCTAAAGGTATTCAAACTCAGACACCTGCCTGAAAAGCGCACTGTCTTGTGTACATTCCGTTCTGGCAATAAAAGGGCAATGCTCCTCCTAAGGGGGATCTATGTCACCATCCTACACTGGGGTAGAGAAGCAGTTTAATTCTTGGGTACATTCACTGGAAGGAGGAAATGGATCTCATACACTGTAGAAGAGATGACCCTATGGGCTTCCGAGACGGAGCTAGTAGTAAAGGACTTGCCTGCCAATGCAGGAGATGCAGGAGACCCGGACCGGGAAGATCCCCTGGAGGAGGGCATGGCAACCCACTCCAGTATTCTCACCTGGAGAATCCCATGGCCAGAGGAGTCTGGTGGGCTACAGTCCATGGGGTCTCAAAGTGTCAGACACGATTGAAGCGATTCAGCTCACATATATGAATGAGATGACCCTGGTTTTCTATCCAGACTGTGAGGAAAAGTTCTGGAAAGCTCCTATCACCATGCTTGGTGATA
>SJYC01037941.1:0-12521 GCA_006408675.1 Madoqua kirkii
ATAATATTTTACTTCATTCCACTAACAATGCTGTTTTCAAGGTAGTGCACCAATAACAAATATCTTTCTACATGTTTGTAAACACATCTTCAAATGTATCACAGAATGGTTATCACATTCATTCACTGAGGTCACAGTGTTCATGAAGTAGTGGGCAAGTAGCACTGAGTCCACCGTAATTCACTCATCTGCTGCCCATGATGGACATTTAAGTTGTCACAAGTATTTAACCATGGAAAATGTGGGTTTTTTAAAAGCTTGGTTTTCCTTTGATTCTTGAATTGTGGGGTTGTTTTTTTGTAGTGGGTTGTAAATATTTGTTCTTTCTGTTTTCTTTCCTCGTTTCTTATTTATACATCATTGAATAATAACAGATACATCCAGACTTGATGCTTACCCAGAAACAAGGTGACTTAATTCTCCTCCTTTCCTCTCACCCTGTTCCACTTTTCAGAGTGTCCTCCTTCCAAACATAAAATGGAGATTCCCATTTATTTTATAGACTCCCTTAAGAGAGTCTGAAGGAATAACACCAATATGTTAATATTTATTTATGGGTGGTTGAGATATAGGAGATTTTCACTTTCATTTTTATGCCTTTTATATTGCTTAAATTCTTTACATTGGAAAAACATCATATTACAAAAAGAAAAAACAATGCTATGAAAATTTAAAATACACCATTCCCAGTTCAACAGCCCACAACATGGGAATAGGGACCACTGAATGTGAAAGTTGCGCCATGAGAGGGATTTCATCTCTATGCATTTTTCAAAGTGTATCAAAGCCAGTAATGCACTGGCAAGCTTTCTGTTGGTTTCGCCCTTGTATCAGGAATTATGGAGTGTCTCTTCAATGCCAACCCAAAAGATGTTTCCCCTTCTTTACTGCTAACAAAATCTCAATTTTGTTCAGACAGAAAATGAAGAAAAGGATTAAATAGATGAGAGTTCAATGAAAGGATTACTTAGAGTGGTTTGAGCAGGTTCCAAGGATCGGTGACAGTAGAGAGATAAAACCTACTTCAGGCCTGAAGGAAAAGAGGGACAAGAGGTTATTGAACCCAAGGGAAAGCTATAGCTACAGGAAGGAGCTGTGGCCTTTGGAATAAAGAGAATGGTGTTACCAAAATCCAAAGAGAGCTGGAGCCACTAGACTACCTACCCGAGAGGAATTGTGCCAATGGCAACCCAAACAGGGAGGAAGCTGGAGAGAACAATACTTCACCATTTTTTTTTCCCCTCCTGCCTTCAGATTTCCTCTCATGTCTCCTGGTACCAAGACTCAACGAGAAGCCAGATAGCAAAGGAGATTAGGTGATCTAGGTTATAGATATCAGCCCTTGAGGTAGGTAGCAACTGTAGAAAAGCAGAGAAATATACGTATTTTATGTTCTGTATCACATTCCCTTGGCCCACCATTTTGTCCTGGCCATTGCTAGGTCACCCAGCTGCAGCAATAGCCCCTGGACTCAGCTTCATAGTATGTCTCTTGTTTCTCCAGAACCCTTTGCCTTCATCGTCTGAGACCCCTACACGAGACTAGCCTGCTTAGCCATTCTGCAGTGTATTCAAGTGTACATGTAACGAGGTTAGTGGCCTCTGCGGCACCTGTTGATGGACTGGGTTTGGAAACCAATAGAAAAACATAATTTTTTTCATGTCTCGAGCAGACAATTCTGAGATGAAAAAATATTCACAGAACAGACACAGGTCTTCAAAGGTTCTCAGACTGAACCCTGGGTACCCATAACAGTAACCAGCATTGAACTTTAATAGCTCAGCTCTTGAATTAACTTTACCTCCTTCTCTGTTTTACTTCTCCCAGTCCCTTGACTCCTATTGCCTGATATCATTTCCCCAAATGACCACCTTCATGTATCCCTTTCTCCAATTCTGCTCTAGGGAACCTAAGATAAAATAGAAAAGGGTAGTTTTGGAGGAGCGGGTATCCACTCTTTTCCCAAGTGATGCAGGGGTAAGTGACCCTATTCCAAAATGCAGGTGTATATTCTGATTAGTCCACAGTGATAGTTTGGAAAAGGGTATGTGATTAGTTTGAGCTAACAGTAAAAGAAATAAGTTGCTCTAGTTTTATAATGTAAGTTCAAACCGTAGCCCAGAGTCAGTTCTAAACAGGCAGTCTAAAATACGAAACTACTGAAAAACACATAATGTCTCCATTGGGTTCAAAATATTTTCAAGGGTTTAGGCAAAAATACATATCAATAATGCAACCATTTCTGGTGCTACAGTCATAGACAAGAGTTGGGACTCCACTGGAGAGATGAGGGTTGCTTGTGGTTTCCACAAATGTCTATCCAGAGTACAAGGGATGGGAAAGAGTGAGGTTTAACTCTTTGTCAATTATGTGGCTTGATTTTCCCATAGTTTTGAGGATGTACATACTCTGCTCTGATTCCACAAGAAAAGTTAATAGTGTAAACCACAGGTTGGCATATTTTTTTCTAGAAAGGGTCAGATAATAGATATTTTAAGCCTTATAAGCCATGCAGTCTTAAAAAGGAGACATAGAAGGAGCTTATATAAATGGACATGGCCACGCTCCAGTGAAACTTTGTTTACAAAAGTAGGCAGTGTCCTCGATTGGCCTCTAGGTTTGAGTTTGCTGACACTGGTATAAACCAAGCAGCCCTTTGTTGTCACATCACAAAGAATCCAATTAATACTGCACCTCACTGAATACTTTCTTCAAAATGTGACGATCTCATCAGTAAATTTGAAAAATTAGACTATCCAGCAGCTTTCATCCAAAAAATTTCATTTTCTCTTAAGAATATTTGCCTTCTACTGTTGCTATTTACAGAAAAAACTCAAATCAGCAAAATGATGTCTAATTGATCAACTCAATTGGACTTGTCAATTGTCTAACTGATCAACTTATTTTTCAACTCAAAACAGTTGAAAATATCTCCCAGAACATCTTATTCTGAAACTTTTACCCCTCCAAAAAATAAAACTGAAAGTACAAGATCTGAGAACCTATCATAAAAGTCCATTAATGTAAAAACCACTAAGTAGAACTAAAGAAAAATACATTTGTTCAAAAGCAATCACATAACTAAACCAAAAAGTAGTCTCCTGGAGATAACCTTATGTTAAAAGAGTTTCATGTTTTCTTGAGAGCCTTTCATGCTGAAAATTCTAAAAGCCCACTGGCTGCACACAGCGGCAGAATGCAAGTGATTTCACAACCCCAGGCAAAATTATATAACAAAGTAAGGCTATGACGGAGTCTATTTCTTATCCAGTGGTAAATAATCTGCAATTGCACAAATTAAAATTTGGTCCAGCCCCAGATGCTAATTGCAATACCAGGCAGAGTGTACTCAAGGTTTAATTTATATCAAATAGAGAAGAGCCTTCCAGTACCAGGCATTGAACCCCATGTTGGAATGCTGTAGCTTTTTCTAAAGCAAAATAACACATTCCCAACATCATTGTTCAGCTGCACCATAGACATCTCTGTGGGAGTTTTCTAACGCATTACTGACAAGAGTTGGCCCTATTTAATCTATAATCACGAATGCCATCAGTGCCTATGGTTAGAGGACCATAAAGCCAAAGAATAGCATACGCTCGGGTCTTGTTCAGGCTAAATTACTACAGGACAAGGGCCAAATAACATAGTAACTGTGACTGCATCATTAGATAGACCTCTCAAAATAGTTATTTCTTTGTCCTGAGTATTTAATGGAAAAATTAGCAATTCCTTTGCAGTTAATTTATTTTTTTCCTGATAAGCAAATGTTTAACTTTCCCACCAAACAATGATTTGTCTTCACTTGTCAACATACACATTTTCTATCAAAGAGCACAGAGTTTCTTTGGTATTTTCTCTAGGTAGTCCATAAACTGGATTGATTTATCATGTGTAGATTTTGATGTTGAGCAACTTACAGCTTCAAACAGATTCATTAAAAACATTGAAATCACTAAGTTAGCACTGAGATCTTTTAGCAACATGTGTATTCAGGTATGAGTGTGAGGGGCAGGACTTCCATTCACTTCTATTTTATCACAAAAGACCTCCTGAGAGACAGTATTGTAAAAAACACAGAAGTTCAAGTCCAGGACTTGGTGAGCTGGATCAAGCATGAAAGATGAAAACAGAGGAAAAAAATCTATTTAGAACATGTACATGCCACTTAGATGAATGGGAACTAGAGTAAGCTTGCCTAAACAGAGGTAGGAGAACTAGTCTGATTATGAAAAGTTACAATGGTCCCTAAAGAGACCCTATTGGGGTCACATGAAGGTTGTGTTTAAGTAATGGACGAGACACTTCCATTAAGTAATGGAAGTCAAAAGAAATACATCATACTTGATGTTCATAAGGCTTTGCAAATGATATCAGGTACATTGATTACATCCTGATAACAAGTCTGAGGTAGATGTACTATCCCCAATTTCCTCAGAAGGAAGTAAAGGAAATAGGTGGTGCTGGTGGTAAAGAATCCACCTGCCAATAGAGGAAACTCAAGAGGTACGCGTTGAATTCCTGGGTTGGGAAGATCCCTTGGAGAAGAAAATGACAACCCACTCTAGTATTCTTGCCTGGAAAATCCCATGGGCAGAGGAGCCTGGTGGGCTACAGTCCATGGAGTCCCAAAGAGCTGGACATAACTGAGCACATGCACATTAGACTGTTTAGCTGGTAAATGGTAGAATAAAACAATGAACACACACAAATCCTCTTTGCATTGTCTAGAAGTGTTACTTCCATTCCACCACAGCATCCTTTGTATGAGGGACAGAGAAGCAACATGTCACATGCACTCCTGGACTAAAGGATGCAGTAAGTTCCAAAGTGAGCTAAAAATGTTTTACTTCAGTAATCTAGTATTTCCCAGGCCTTGCCATTGTTGGCTAGCTGTGGGACCTCTTCATGGCAATAACCCAAATTGCACTGGTCTTTCCTCTCACTGCATTACACATACTCTCACTTTTTTGCACACCCCTCCATACACTTCTGGGAGTTCCAGGGATGCCTCATGAATTCCCCAACCCTGTCTTTTCAGTGGTGCCCACTCCCTTGATGCCACTTGAGGGCAGAGCCTCACAGTGCGACTGCTACCGCTGCATTCCACGAGAGACTGATGTCTGACCAAGACAGCCTTCATGTTTGCTCAGCTTGACTAACCAGACTTTACATGGGCTTCTTCCTCACTCTAGGGTCCTGATCTCCCTTTTCTTAGAGTCTTTATTGAGGAAAACTTGCATCTGTACATTTTATTCTCTGCGCCTTTAAGTTGTAAATCTTCTCCCAGTCTCTTGCGAGTTTTACAACCCAGCAATATCTTTCTCAAGGACTTGGGAGTCATACCTGTGAAATATAATCACAGGGAAAGACAGGACACCTATCTCTTTATCTCTGTAGGAGGTAGGAGCCTGACTTCAGTAAGTGCCAAGTAGCAAACACAGATGGACTAACACATGGCCCAACCTCCTCACTAATAACCTCTAGTTACTTTCCATTAGCTCAGCCCACTACTTAAAAACTCTCCGACCTTTTGTCCTATTGAAGTTGACTTCATTCTCTCTCCCTATTATAATAATCTGGAATACTGTCTTGTTTAACTCTACCCAGTGCAATTTATCCAGACCAAGATGCTAACACTGGAAACCTCTCAAAGTAGTAAATCCCCAGCAACTCAAAGAGGTGCAAAGACACATCTTTATGACTTGGGTCACACTTTGTAAGTGGTGAGAAAGCCAAAGGACCCTCATTCTTTCCATATCTCATGGAGTCCTTCATGCAAACATATCCTCCACCTTCTTACAGTAGCTGTCCAGGCTGATGTAGAGACAGTATGGTGGGCAAACACCATGCTTCTCTCTACATCTTGATTCTTTGCTTAGGTGCTCAGATAAAACAGACCATTTCCTTCCTACCCATCCCCTCATCATCCACCATTATTTTTTTTACTACAAATGGATCTGCTCACTAGATACCAATCACGCCCACAGATAATTGAATTCCAGGCCATCTCTGGTGGCTTAGATGGTAAAAAAAAAAATCTGCCAGCAATGAGGGGACCTGGGTTCAATCCCTGGGTCAGGAATATCCCTGGAGAAGGAAATGGCTACCCATTCCAGTATTCTTGTCTGGAGAATTCCATGGACTGAGGAGCCTGGTGGGCTACAGCCCATGGGTTTGCAAAAAGTTGGACACCACTGGACGACTAACACTTTCACTTTCACTTTAGTCCAAAGATCCCTATTTCACTTAGATGAGTGAAACAGTGTGATAGGGGTGCTTTAAAATAGAACAAATGAGAAAAAAATGAAGCATTCTCAAATTTACTTTATCCCTTTTACATTCTTTGAAGGATCCAGTTCAAACAACCATTCATAAAGCATATTTAAACACTCATATGCTTTGTACCACCCACTGATTTTTCAAGTTAAGTTTAAAGGCCAGCCCAGCATGCTTAGAGCCATTGTACTCCCCAGAAGGGGAAGAAAAAAAAAATTGTAAGGGATTAGCAGCATGGGTGGAATCCAGAGGACATAGATTTAAGTTCAGTATTAGAAAGGGCTGTAACAATTACAGGAATCCAGCACTCTAATCAACTGTTTTAAGAAAATGGTTTTGTCCATGTTGGAACCTGGGAAGAGGCTGGAGATAGCATTCAGGATGTTGTAGAGGAAATTCATGCATCAGGTAGTATACCTGACTTCTCCAAGGAGCCTTCCAACTCTTAGATGATGGTGTGTGATGTATTTACTACTTGCAAAATATTATTCTTGTGGGTTCATTAATGAGATCTTAATTTCTTTTATATATATTCAGTTCAGTTCAGTCACTCAGTCATGTCTGATTCTATGATCCCATGAATTGCAGCATGCCAGCCACTCAAACTCATATCCATCGAGTCGGTGATGCCATCCAGCCATCTCATCCTCTGTCGGCCCCTTCTCCTCCTGCCCTCAATCCCTCCCAGCATCAGGGTCTTTTCCAATGAGTCAGCTCTTCACATGAGGTGGCCAAAGTATTGGAGTTTCAGCTTCAGCATCAGTGCTTCCAATGAACACCCAGGAATGATCTCCTTTAGGATGGACTGGTTAGATCTCCTTGCAGCCCAAGGGACTCTCAAGAGTCTTCTCCAACACCACAGTTCAAAAGCATCAGTTCTTCGGTGCTCAGCTTTTTTCACAGTCCAGCTCTCATATCCATACATGACCACTGGAAAATTATATGTATTAGTACCTCATTAATGAGATAAAAAAATCTCTCTTAAATATAGAATATTTCTTTCTAAAATGATCACCTAATAACAAGTCATTTTTTATCAATATATCAACTTCATGGCAGAGAAGGTAACGGCACTGAATATCCAGGTGCATTTAACTGGTTACTATATCGCTGCCATCAGCTTTGTTCTCTGACATCAAATGTGAATCGATTTAGTTATTCCTTACAACAATCTCCATGCAATTAGGCATTGCTCACTCACAACTAAGTGATCTGAGCACTACAGAGATAAGTAAAGTGCTCTTTATCTTTTTCTATAAGTGTTTCATTAGAGCGCTTTCCAGAGCTCTGTGCCAGACATCAAACTACCCCAGAAGACAGAATCCCTACTCAGCCAAAGCTGTAGGAGAGAGGGAGTGAGCTCAGGACAGGAATCAGATGTTTCTCTTTCAGTTGATCTTCCCCTCCTCCAGGTTGGTGAGTGAACAGCTGGGCTCAACCAATGCTGGAAGTCAAGCCAATTGGCCCAGTTACATTTCTGGAGGTCATCCAATCTTGCTGGCAGGGAAAGCCACAAAATGTTGACAGCAAGAAGGGACTCCAGACTTTAGGACACTCCAGTATTATCTCTAGGATGTTCTAGGCATGAGGAAGTCATCTTACCTTTCCAGGTCTTAAGATCTCACACATATCTGCAAAATGGGAATGATATCACATACTCTGATGCCTACAAGGCATTGTAAGAATTAAAAGACAAAAATGCTATGTATGTATTATTTAAAAGTGGTTATTATTTTTGGGAAAAAAATGAATAAATGAAGAAAAGAGCCACTTCGCTGCTTATCAGGAAGGCCCTAGACTTATATCCATATATGCCTGGTGCCCAAGTCACAGTAGAAAAAGGTAACAGGCTGGGTTAGCATTTCCTAACGGTCATAGAAAATTAAAGTAGAATTTATGAGATTCTAAAATCTTCATTAATAATGTCAACTGCTAACCAAGGCCCTAGATATAAAATCCAAAGAATTTTGCTTGTGCTAGACACAAAATATTTCTTCCTTTATTCACCACTTAGCATATGTTTAAAGCTTTTGAATATATGCTTAATAAATTTATCTTCTCAAATATACCATCATTTGTTAGGAGAATTTTAAAATTTTTCTTTAAAAACTGTTTATTTTAAAGTTTTAGCTTTAGTGGGGAAGAATGCTAAGCGTGATAGTGGGCTCTCCCTTTAGCTACATGGCTTCACTTTGCTCTAACTGCTATTATTTACCTCTGTGATTATGTTACCAAGAGTAAAAGCCTATTATATAAGAAAAACCATTTAAAGAATTTATTGGTATTGTGTGTACTACTCTGCTCATCAAAACAAATGGAGGGAAGAGTTGTCTGTGATTGTTGGAATCTGGTACTCTTGGAATTGTGTCAAGAATATAAACAGGGAGACTCCCCATCCACTAAAGGCCCATATATACTGTTGACTCTGATGAGGTTCTTAGATTTTAAAACTTACAGTAGCCAATCAGAATCATAGAATTCTGATTCCAGTCAAAAAATAAAACATCTGACAATGCTTTCTGCAAGGATAATGCTATTTTTCTGAAGGTGGGAAAAATATTTTAATAGCAAGAAGGAAAAGATTAATCATTTTTTTTCCCAAAAAACACAACTCTGGAAGAGAGCAATTCTGTTTCTTTTCTTGTTTGCATCTTCATCAGTGTCTTCTCTTGACTTTTACCAACAATATATAAGATAAGCTTCTCTTTATCAAATTTTACTTTGAAAGACTAGGAGTTTAAATTCGGTTGGCATTCCCTGCTGCTCTACTCAGAGCACAGAGAATTATGGCCAAGTATATCTTTAAAGTCAGCATGTTGGCTTAGACACAGGCCAGCTTTCGTACAAAGGTGCTTTATGAATCATGAATCAAATGAATAGCATAATAAAAGTCACACCTCTGGAAGTATCCATCTAATGCATTTTGGGTGGAGAAAGAATATCTAGTCTCTCACTTCAGAAACTATGGAAGTGAAATAAAAATGGCTTATATTTATCAAAATCTACACATTCTTTTTCCCTTCCTTTTTTTTTTAGGAGGCATTACTTATTTACAATGTGTTCTCTCTGGGATAGTCTGTGAGAGGAAACATCTTGTTTGCCCAGCACTCTTTAAAAAAATGGTGAGCCCATGAACATCCATTACCGCAAGGCCCTGCAATAGAAGTGTTAACAACTTTGATGACAATACAAATCAAACAGAGGTAATGGGAAGCATACACACAGACACAAAGGTTAAAAGCAGTGATGAAGGTCATTCCCAAAAGTTGTCCAAGAATATTTCTAAGTGCTTTTGTAGTGTGAATAGTTAGTGAAAGTCTCCTGAATTTATTGCAGTATTAAACTCAGGCACAGCTTTATTTGAAAGTTCCTCTTAAGTTTTTTTCCCATTCCTTCTCCACATTTTTCCATCCCAGAAATTTTCTCAGAACTGACATTTGAGCTATAGAGTTTAAGAAGACATTTTAAATCACAAAAGAGATAGTCTATTTATTCGTAGGGGTGAGTGGGAGGAAATTTTGTCCCCATAAAGTCCTGATGAAAAGAAGAGCAATTTTCCTTTCTCCCCTGGCCTGTGTCTTGTCTTTGTGTGACAAGTTGGTATTGAAAAATTGTGTTGAAACTTTTAGTCACTCAGTCGTGTCCAACTCTTTGTGACCCCACGGACTGCAGCCTGCCAGGCTCCTCTGTCCACAGAATTCTCCAGACAAGAATATGGGAGTGGGTTGCCATTCCTTCTTCCAGGGGATTTTCCTGATCCAGGGAGTAAACCTGCGTCTCCTGCACTGGCAGGCAGATTCTTTACCACTGAGCCACCAGCGAAGCCCATCTGTCATTAAACCCACTCTCTATTTCTGAGGCTATGAATTTCTAACCATTGAAAAGCCAGTAGCAAAGGGATCAGTTCAAATACCCTTATGAAAGCTTCAGGCAGACGTCAATGGAAAGTTCTCCCTGGCCTCCTCCCTTCTTAAAATTAATGAGGATTCTTTGCACAGATTACCTACAGCTCTAAGCATTGGCATACTGATATCCACTCAGCGTCTCTCCATGTGAAACCCTTGGGGAAGTCTCTCAACACCCTCATAAAGTATTTCCCATTCACTCTTCACTTTTTTATCCCTAGCCCAATATGACTTTTCTTTGGGGAAACTCCACTTAAAAAAAACAAAACAAAACAAAACAGACATTTCCCAGACTCCTTTGCAACTAACCGTAGAAGAACCAACTTTGGCCTTTAATACCTAATTGTACTTCTCAGAGCTTTGCTTTCTGTGTCCTCTTCATTTTCTATCTACCTAGGGCACCAGTATGGGGCTGGAGAAGGCATATTGTGACCACAAAATCACCATGTAAATGAGAGCCAAACAGAGACAACTGGGTAACAGAGCAGAAGGACAAAGCTCTGATATTGATATTAAGGAACCACTGTGCCAGCCTGGAATGCCTTTTCTGGACTTCTCTTTAAATAAACCAATGCTTGGTTAAGGCAGCTTTGGCTGATTTCTATTACATGCAACCAAACACATTTCCCAATTGATATGCTAGTCGCGGTTCATGTAGTGTCCTAGAAGGTGGGGTTTAAATGAGAGCCAAACAGAGACAACTGGGTAACAGAGCAGAAGGACAAAGCTGTGATATTGATATTAAGGAACCACTGTGCCAGCCTGGAATGCCTTTTCTGGACTTCTCTTTAAATAAACCAATGCTTGGTTAAGGCAGCTTTGGCTGATTTCTATTACATGCAACCAAACACATTTCCCAATTGATATGCTAGTCGCGGTTCATGTAGTGTCCTAGAAGGCGGGGTAGTTGACCTCTTCTCTGCTCTCTTTTCTATTTGTTGTCATTGTCCTAATATCTGTATCTACTTCCTTCAGAGTCTTCCCTTTTGATTACCAAGAGACTGTTTCTCCTTCAGTCAAACTCAGTTTTTGTTATGCAGTCTTTGGCTTTTGAAAATACTGATTTTAATGTGAGTTTCAAAAGCCTATTTTAGAAGTCAAAGACCGAACATCCATTGATTTTTCTTGTTGTTGCATTCCGGTTACAACAATCTAGCTCTCAAGGAAATGTGAGAATCTCTGATCACTGAGGAAATGATCATACACTGGGAACTGTGCACAAGAAAATACAAATTTGTTTAAGGCACTACATCAAGTAACAGAAAAAAACAGGCTTATAAATTTACTAAAGGCCTTTTAAATGTCCAAGTTACTCATTACAGTCAGCAAGGTAAGTTTTCTTACTATATGTTAAAGAGAGATAGGATGCCCAAACTTATTCCTGCCTAGCTTTAATATGCTCAGAATACTTATATTAGCTTACAATGGGGCAAAATTATCTAACACAAGTCTATTATATAATAAAATGGTGAATATATCATGTAACTTATTTCACACCACTGCAAAGTTTAAAATTCTTAAGTTGAACTATCATAATTCAGGGACCATCTATACACACCACAAAGATTTCTCAAGCAGTTTTCCAAACTCTTGTCTAAATTATCATTAACAACAACCATGAAAAACATATGGCATATCTACCAGCAAATACAAGTGTTTCATATGGAAAATATAGGCCATTAATAGCTTAAAAAATTGTTAAGAGAACTTAATGAAACTAAAGTATATTAAAGAATATAATTTATTTGTCTGATGGAATGCCAGAAAATAAATATGAATTTCAGAACTTGCTTACCTAAAAGCTCCTCAAAGTTTAGCCATGGTTGATCGGTCTCCCTAGATATGGCAATATTTATGGTAATAATCTTTTTCACATAATTTTTAGAAAGAAGATAATTTCTTGAGGAATATCTTAAAATACTATTTAACCCATACTTCTCACTATGTTTTTAGAATAATGGAAACTTTACATATACTATGTGTCACAAAGTCCTTATGACTCTGATGAGTTTTGTGACCTCTTCAGTAGGACTATTCACTAGTTTCAGATATTTGGTAAAACATAAAAAATGTCTGTATTAGACATTTTTATCTGGATAAATGGCCCACAATATATTTTTATAAACTTTTAAATTGAAGTATGCCATATACGGAGAACACAAATGTGAAATGAAATTACTACCCAGATTAAGATCTAGAATGTAACTGTCAGGATTAAAATGAAAAATAGACAAATCCACAATCATAATTACTTTTGTCAATTTTTATATATTCTGAAACTGTTTTATTAAGTGCATACATGTTTAGAGTTGTTTTTGGCTTCTGGCTTAACTGATC
>SJYC01037942.1:0-12445 GCA_006408675.1 Madoqua kirkii
CTCTTTATTTCTTTCTCTAGATTTATGCATCCATATGGAATTGTTAATACGTTCCTTTGGTCTCAAGAATTTCTATTAGCATATCTTACAGTCTATTACTCATGACAAATACTCTCAGATTTTATCTAATTTCTTTATTTCATCTGTATTTTTAAATCATTTTAGATTTATATACATCTATTTCTGCTTTATTGACTATGCCAAAGCCTTTGACTGTGTGGAACATAATAAACTGTGAAAAATTCTGAAAGAGATGGGAGTACCTGACCACCTGACCTGCCTCTTAAGAAATCTGTATGCAGGTCAGGAAGCAACAGTTAGAACTGGACATGGAACAACAGACTGGTTCCAAACAGGAAAAGGAGTACATCAAGGCTACATATTGTCACCCTGCTTATTTAACTTACATGCAGAGTACATCATGAGAAACGCTGGGCTGGAGGAAGCACAAGCTGGAATCAAAATTGTCAGGAGAAATATCAATAACCTCAGATATGCAGATGACACCACCCTTATGGCAGAAAGTGAAGAACTAAGAGCCTCTTGATGAAAGTGAAAGAGGAGAGTGAGAAAGTTGGCTTAAAGCTCAACATTCAGAAAACTAAGATCATGGCATCTGATCCCATTACTTCATAGCAAATACATGGGAAACAGTGGAAACAGTGGGTGCCTTTATTTTGGTGGGCTCCATCACTGCAGATGGTGATTGCAGCCATGAAATTAAAAGACACTTACTCCTTGGAAGGAAAGTTATGACCAACCTAGACAGCATATTGAAAAGGAGAAACATTTTGTCAACAAAGGTCCGTCTAGTCAAGGCTATGGTTTTTCCAGTGGTCATGTATGGATGTGAGAGTTGGACTATAAAGAAAGCTGAGTGCAGAAGAACTGATGCTTTTGAACTGTGTTGTTGGAAAAGACTCTTGAGAGTCCCTTGGACTGCAAGGAGATCCAACCAGTCCATCCTAAAGGTGATCAGTCCTGGGTGTTCACTGGAAGGACTGATGTTGAAGCTAAAACTCCTACACCTGATGGCAAACCTGATGCAAAGAGGTTTGGCCACCTGATCCAAAGAGCTGACTCATTTGAAAAGACCCTGATGCTGGGAGGGATTGAGGGCAGGAGGAGAAGGGGACGAGAGAGGGTGAGATGGCTGGATGGCATCACCGACTCAATGGACATGGGTTTGGGCGGACTCCAGGAGTTGGTGATGGACAGGGAGGCCTGGAGTACTGTGGTTCACGGGGACCCAAAGAGTCGGACATGACTGAACGACTGAACTGAACTGAGATTTGTATAAAAACTGAAAAGATGGTTCTGAGAGTTTCTCTATAGCTTTCCCTCAGAACTCCCTAATGTCAGCATTTGAAATACTTCAAAACTAAAACATTAACACTCATTACCTAAACTTTATTCATATTCCACCCTATTTTCCACTATGTCCTTTTTCTCTCCCAAACTATATAATAAGATAATAGGTAGCATCTAGTAACTTTATTTTTTGTAGAATATTTTACTGTGTATAAAGCTCTCTATTGGTCACTGCTTTCCTCCCATCTCTTTTAAAAATGGCATTCTACAACTGATCAGCACACCTGTAATAGTCATGTGCCACCAGGTCGCACATTCTGCTGTGCTGCTGGCTTACCCTACCCACCAGCATGGCCACAGCAGTCAAACACCAATGGCCTTACAGCCAGCTGCAGTGGAGGTCTGTTCTGCCCACCAGTGCACCTGCAGCAGTTGGCCTCAACACAACAGAAAGATTCCTACAGCCCACATAGGGAAAACCCTGAGGTATGTGACTGTAATGGCCGGAGGTAGTGTGCTGCTGGGTCCCAGAAAACATCTCCTATATAAGATCATGCCTCCAAGAGCAGGAGATATAACAAACCTAACTAATACAAAGAAATAAGCAGGACTAGGTAAAATGAGGAGATGGATAGTTACGTTCCAAGAGAGAAAACAAAACAAACCCTCAGAAGAAGAACTAAACAAAAGAGAGAGAAGCAATCTACCTAATAAAGAATTTGAGATAATGATCATAAAGATGCTCCTGTATGTCTGCCAGCTTGCTTTTCAGTAGAAACTTCGCAGGTCAGAGAGGACTGACACAGTACGCTCAAAATGCCGAAAGGAAAAAACCTACAAGCAAGAATGATCTACAAGCAAAATTATCATTTCAAATTGAAGGAGAATAAAGAGTTTTACAGACAAGCAAAAGCTAAAGGTGTTCATTACCCCTAAACAGGCCTTACAAGAAATGTTAGAGGTCTGCATTTACTGATTATTTTTGCTCTTTCTTATTGGTTGTATTATCCTATCTTTTCATAGTCTCATGATTTTTATTGTATATTTTACAGTGTATAAAAAATAATTGTAGCACCTGCTGAGAATGTTATTTTCCCCAAAGAAATGTTATTCTTTTTTTCACTCAAGTAGATAAATTAAAAAGTTGATTGTTTGAATCTAATCAGAGATTTAACTGAGTCAGGTCTAGGTTGCAATTTCAGTCAAATGAAGTGTCCATTCATTTAAAAATGTTCCTTAGTCATGGGCATTCTAGACTTCTGCTTTAGGCTCTGGCGGGTCTTTGTCTCTTTAATCCTGAAAAACTATAGGTGGTTCTATTCTGTCTTTTATGGATACTGAGCTGAACTCCATAGTTTCCTACTCCATACTATTTCAAATATATATCAAACATATGCCAAGTATTTTGATGTGGAGACTGGTCATGACAAGCCTTCTCTCTCAAACAGTACCTATCTCTGTTGTTTAGTTGCTAAGTTGTGTCAGACTTTTTGTGACCCCATGGACTGTAGCCCATCAGGCTCCTCTGTCCATTGGATTTCCCAGGTAAGAACACTGTAGTGTCATGCCATTCCCTTCTCCAGGGGACACTTTACCTCTGAGCCAGCAGGGAAGCAATAAAGTTGCTAGAAATTTCACCTTTTACAGGTGGTGACCCCATCTCTAAGCAATGTCTCATAGGAAAAAGGAACTATGCTTTTGAGTCTCCTCTGAATTCAATTAATCATACTATCTTGTACAATTTTTAAAAGAAGTATCCAAGCAAAAAAGAACCAAACTTGAAAATGGTAGTTACCAGAAGCTAGAGCAGTTGGGAGAAGGGATAAGAGTATGTATAAGGTCCTATTGTGTAGCACAGGGACCTATATTCAACATCCTGTGATAAACTTTCATGGAAAAGAATATGAAAAGAATACACACACACACACACACACTGGGTCACTTTGCTGTATAGCAGAAATTAAACACATTGTATATCAATTATATTTCACTAAATTACAAGAACATATAGTTGAAACTAGTAGATAAAGTCATGGATATCTAATACGTAGTACATGATTATAGACAATAAAAGCTGTATTATAAACATTAAGCTTGCTAAAAGACTAGATCTTAATTATTCCCACCACTAGAAGATATGATAATTATGTGGAATGACAGTGCTACAATGGCAATATTATTATGACATAAATGCATCACTTCAATACATTGTACACCTTAAACTTACATAGTAAATTTATACTGTGTCAATTATACCTCAACTTTTTAAAAAGCTCCAGTTTATGTTGTACACATAAAAGCTTTTTTAAAAAAGCTCTAGTTTCTCCCTCAGTAGAATTCCTCTGTTTAGATTAAGACCAATCTTGTTCCTGGACTAAGTAAGAAATGCCCCTCGAGAAGAAAATGGCTAGCAGTTATGAACCTATCTAGGAAAGGCTCTTCCCTGTCTGGAATTTTATTTCATCTATTCTCCTTACTAATAAAACAGTACAATTTCTTTTTAAAAAAATAATCGTGTATTTTATTTTTTTAATTTGCTATTTTAGTGAGACTATTGCCTTTCCACGGTCTATTACATCATACTTGTAAGCAAAATTTCAACCCCATTACACCTAAACAAACAAATGTATGTTTAATTATTTGAGATACATGCTAAGAAACAGAATTGTAAATGGTCTTAAAAATAAGCCCTTTCCTCTACTGTTGTCTGAAAACAGTAATGATACTGTAGATAATACAGAATCACTGGCATTACCCCCTCACCAGTGTCTAAAGTGGCCAGGGTATAACCAGTCTCCAAAATATGCCAGTCAAACAGCAGTTGACTCATTCATTACAACACGAGTCGTATACACTTAGGATGATTATATATCCCAATTTTCCCTGGACAGTTTTATGTTGTAACTACAATCAGTGCCTCTTTTACTCACAAACACATCCCAGGTAAAATGATAAATTATATGTCCCATCTTGGTTTATGTATGGATATGAGGCCGGAAGAAAGATAACCTTTTAATTTTCACCGTACCTCCTGCACCTCAAGCTTATGCATGTCATTAGACTTACTGTCAACATACTGGCATGTTGGCTCTGAACCATGACCCTGTTACAGTATCATTTGCCAAAAACCAAGATAAATGGATTCATAATTTTTTTTCTATTATGTTCATATACTGCTGCTTTAAGAGAAGCCATAATAAAATTTCAGTATTAATACAACTTTATGCTCCCATAGGTAAAATGAAGTTTACTCCTATTAAAATATTTTTATATTTTAATATAGACTATTTAATGTTTTAAGACACTTAGATATGCCCACTGCCTCCACTTTTATCCATAATATAGTAGATACTTGAAAAACAAAGCCTGAAAACAACTTTGGAATTTTCGTCATTTTTATAGGTATCATATAAAGCAGGTTGCATTTAATTCTCCACGGAGTAAAGTTTGGAAATGAGGCTGAATTATTTGCAGATGACAAATTTTAGACCCTAAAACATGCTTGGTACATTGGAGAAAATTAAATCACTTGAGCCATCAAGTTTTTCTTAAAGCGTCTCGATATGCTTTTGACTGATACCATCTGTTATCTCCTGAAAAAATAATTTTCCTTTGGAAGGTATTCATCAAATTATAGGTGACATATTTGTTTGAGAATATAGTAGACCATCTGGTTCTACAAAAACGTGTCTTTAAAAAATATTGCAATCCTATCTCAGCTACACCATCCATATTTTTCAGAAGCTTTTTTTGTTGTTGCTGTTACATTCCCCAAACAGAAACACACGATATTTTTGGCTCCTAGTTAAAGAAGCAAAGAAAAACATTTACAAAAAGATTTTTCTAAGCACCATGATATTCTACAGCTCTTCACTAAAAGAATAAGTAGGTGACCAGAGAATAGAGTGTTGAGAAGAAAGGAAGAAGGCATGGTGAGCTCAATGAATACTTCATATCCTGAATAGAAAGCCACTAAAACAAAGAGCCTTGCAACCTTCTCCCTGCATTTATGAGCTCTGTAGAATACCAAGGTATATTACCTTATTTGTAATCAAGAAAATTAATATTGAGTTTACAGACATATTCTCATTCCTATGACTATCCTGCAACTGCAGCTTAGTGATACAAAAAATTATTTTCTTTTCCTAAGGATGCCTTTCTACTTATTAAAATAAGAGATGAGAAACCTAAGAAAATAAACTCACTTCTGATTCACTATTTGGGCTCAGTAAACTTTGTGCCTGTGCTTAGTCACTCAGTTGTGTCCCACTCTTTGCAACCCCATGAACTGTAGCCCGCCAGGCTCCTCTGTCCATGGGCTTCTCCAGGCAAGAATACTGGAGTGGGTTTCCATGCCCTCCTCCAGGGGATCTTCCCAACCCAGGAACTGAACCCAGTTCTCCGACATTACAGGCAGATTCTTGACCATCTGAGCCACCAGGGAAGCCCCTCAGTAAACTTAGAAAGACTAAATTTTCTCTAACTATAAAATGGGTCACTTCCTTACCAGAACAAAGCTTATCAATATCAAGACCCCCCCACCCCCTTTTGTTAAAACACTGAACTATAGCAATTGTTCTCAGACATTCAACCATACATTTCACCGGCTCTTTTAAGTGGTGGTAAAACACTGTGAAAGAAAGTAGCAAGATATTCCTATTAAGGATATTCATGTATTCCACCACATTTATGTGGTATCATACTCATTTTTTAATTTAAAAACATTTACTGAGCCCTTATTATGTGGCCAGCACTACCAAACACTGAGGATCTAATATTGAACAAAAACAGTTATAGCTCCTGGTCCTGGGAGTTTACAATCTAGTAAATTAAAGAAGCATTATTTAAAGGATCAACAGGGGACTTCCCTGGTGGTCCAGTGGTCAAGATTCTACACTGCTAATACATGGGTTCAATACATGGCCAACAGTAAAGCCAGGAAAAAAAAAATCAACACATGTAAAATTAGATGTGTAAAAAGGGTTATGGAGACAGAGACATGAAGTACATTGTGGTGTGTGTGTGGTTAGTCACTCAGTCATCACTGACTCTTTGAGACCCCATGGACTGTAGACCACCAGGCTCCTCTGTCCCGGGAATTCTCCTCCATGGAATTCTCCAGGCAAGAATATTGGAGTAGGTAGCCATTGCCTTCTCCAGGAGATCATCCCAACACAGGGATCAAGCTAGGAGCTTGAAAGCTCAGTGTCTGTGAGGAAGTAATACATGATATGAGATACCGAGTGTGAGGAGGAGTTAATTCAGTAAGGAGGGGAGGAAAGAGCCTTGCCAAAAAGAAGACGTAAAAAGCAACAACAAAATTGTCTCATCTTTGACTTGAACTAAAGACCCTCTTAATGAAAGTGAAAGAGAAGAGTGGGAAAAGCTGGCTTAAAACTCATCATTCAAAAAATAAAGATCATGGCATCTGTCCCATCACTTCATGGCAAATAGTTGGGGAAACAATGGAAACAGTGACAAACTTTTCTTGGGCTTCAAAATCACTGCAGAAGGTGACTGCAGCCATGAAATTAAAAGATATTTACTCCTTGAAAGAAAAGCTATGACAAACTTAGATAGCATATTAAAATAGCAGAGACATTAGTTTGCTCACAAAGGTCTTTCTGGTCAAAGCTATGGTTTTTCCAGTAGTCATGTATGGTTCTGAGAGTTGGACCATAAAATTCTATTATGTTCATATACTGCTGCTTTAAGAGAAGCCATAATAAAATTTCAGTATTAATACAACTTTATGCTCCCATAGGTAAAATGAAGTTTACTCCTATTAAAATATTTTTATATTTTAATATAGACTATTTAATGTTTTAAGACACTTAGATATGCCCCACTGCCTCCACTTTTATCCATAATATAGTAGATACTTGAAAAACAAAGCCTGAAAACAACTTTGGAATTTTCGTCATTTTTATAGGTATCATATAAAGCAGGTTGCATTTAATTCTCCACGGAGTAAAGTTTGGAAATGAGGCTGAATTATTTGCAGATGACAAATTTTAGACCCTAAAACATGCTTGGTACATTGGAGAAAATTAAATCACTTGAGCCATCAAGTTTTTCTTAAAGCGTCTCGATATGCTTTTGACTGATACCATCTGTTATCTCCTGAAAAAATAATTTTCCTTTGGAAGGTATTCATCAAATTATAGGTGACATATTTGTTTGAGAATATAGTAGACCATCTGGTTCTACAAAAATGTGTCTTTAAAAAATATTGCAATCCTATCTCAGCTACACCATCCATATTTTTCAGAAGCTTTTTTTGTTGTTGTTGTTACATTCCCCAAACAGAAACACACGATATTTTTGGCTCCTAGTTAAAGAAGCAAAGAAAAACATTTACAAAAAGATTTTTCTAAGCACCATGATATTCTACAGCTCTTCACTAAAAGAATAAGTAGGTGACCAGAGAATAGAGTGTTGAGAAGAAAGGAAGAAGGCATGGTGAGCTCAATGAATACTTCATATCCTGAATAGAAAGCCACTAAAACAAAGAGCCTTGCAACCTTCTCCCTGCATTTATGAGCTCTGTAGAATACCAAGGTATATTACCTTATTTGTAATCAAGAAAATTAATATTGAGTTTACAGACATATTCTCATTCCTATGACTATCCTGCAACTGCAGCTTAGTGATACAAAAAATTATTTTCTTTTCCTAAGGATGCCTTTCTACTTATTAAAATAAGAGATGAGAAACCTAAGAAAATAAACTCACTTCTGATTCACTATTTGGGCTCAGTAAACTTTGTGCCTGTGCTTAGTCACTCAGTTGTGTCCCACTCTTTGCAACCCCATGAACTGTAGCCCGCCAGGCTCCTCTGTCCATGGGCTTCTCCAGGCAAGAATACTGGAGTGGGTTTCCATGCCCTCCTCCAGGGGATCTTCCCAACCCAGGAACTGAACCCAGTTCTCCGACATTACAGGCAGATTCTTGACCATCTGAGCCACCAGGGAAGCCCCTCAGTAAACTTAGAAAGACTAAATTTTCTCTAACTATAAAATGGGTCACTTCCTTACCAGAACAAAGCTTATCAATATCAAGACCCCCCCCCACCCCCTTTTGTTAAAACACTGAACTATAGCAATTGTTCTCAGACATTCAACCATACATTTCACCGGCTCTTTTAAGTGGTGGTAAAACACTGTGAAAGAAAGTAGCAAGATATTCCTATTAAGGATATTCATGTATTCCACCACATTTATGTGGTATCATACTCATTTTTTAATTTAAAAACATTTACTGAGCCCTTATTATGTGGCCAGCACTACCAAACACTGAGGATCTAATATTGAACAAAAACAGTTATAGCTCCTGGTCCTGGGAGTTTACAATCTAGTAAATTAAAGAAGCATTATTTAAAGGATCAACAGGGGACTTCCCTGGTGGTCCAGTGGTCAAGATTCTACACTGCTAATACATGGGTTCAATACATGGCCAACAGTAAAGCCAGGAAAAAAAAAATCAACACATGTAAAATTAGATGTGTAAAAAGGGTTATGGAGACAGAGACATGAAGTACATTGTGGTGTGTGTGTGGTTAGTCACTCAGTCATCACTGACTCTTTGAGACCCCATGGACTGTAGACCACCAGGCTCCTCTGTCCCGGGAATTCTCCTCCATGGAATTCTCCAGGCAAGAATATTGGAGTAGGTAGCCATTGCCTTCTCCAGGAGATCATCCCAACACAGGGATCAAGCTAGGAGCTTGAAAGCTCAGTGTCTGTGAGGAAGTAATACATGATATGAGATACCGAGTGTGAGGAGGAGTTAATTCAGTAAGGAGGGGAGGAAAGAGCCTTGCCAAAAAGAAGACGTAAAAAGCAACAACAAAATTGTCTCATCTTTGACTTGAACTAAAGACCCTCTTAATGAAAGTGAAAGAGAAGAGTGGGAAAAGCTGGCTTAAAACTCATCATTCAAAAAATAAAGATCATGGCATCTGTCCCATCACTTCATGGCAAATAGTTGGGGAAACAATGGAAACAGTGACAAACTTTTCTTGGGCTTCAAAATCACTGCAGAAGGTGACTGCAGCCATGAAATTAAAAGATATTTACTCCTTGAAAGAAAAGCTATGACAAACTTAGATAGCATATTAAAATAGCAGAGACATTAGTTTGCTCACAAAGGTCTTTCTGGTCAAAGCTATGGTTTTTCCAGTAGTCATGTATGGTTCTGAGAGTTGGACCATAAAAAAAGCTGAATGCCAAAGTGTGGGGGGCGCTCCACAGAAAGAGTAGAGGCAGTGGAACTTCCCTCAGCAAAGCCTAGGGGTCCCGAGGAGAGGTGAGCCTGCTGTCCGCCAATCCAGCCCCTAGGCGAGCGAGAGACAATCAGAGGAGACAGGGGTTCCGTGGAAGCAGTTCCGCTTTATTGTTGCAAACTCCCAGCTTATATACACAAGCAGGGGGATTTTAGGAGGGACTTTCCATAGTTGCACCAATCACGTTAAAGGCCAAATCATCATGTGCCTTCATTATAACAGGAGTCTGTGGAGATCACACACTGTCTATGTGCACGGAAATCAAGAGAGCCAATCAAAAACTTTGACAGACAACATAGACCCTGCCCCCATCTCTTCCGCCAGGCGCCATCTTAGGTTTTCGACCACAAAACTAGCCCCTTTGTTTTTAAGGTTTCCCATTTAGGGCCCCACACCAAAGGACTGATGCTTTTAAATTCTAGTACTGGAGAAGACTTTGAGACTGCATGGAGTCTCCCTTGGACTGCATGGAGATCAAACCAGTCCATCCTAAATGAAATCTGTCCTGAATATTCATTCAAAGGACTGAGCTGAGGCTGAAACTCGAATACTTTGACCACCTGATGCAAAGAACTGACTCATTAGAAAGGCCCTGATGCTGGGAAAGATTGAAGGCAGGAAGAGAAGGGGAAAACAGAGGATGAGATGGTTGGATGGCATTACTGACTCGATGAACATGAGTTTCAGCAAGCTCTGTGAGTTGGTGTGGACAGGAAAGCCTGGTGTCCATTGAGTTGCAAAGAGTCAGACACGACTGAATGACAACTGAACTGGACTTGATCATTGTAATATAATTCATATTTTATATCTGGGAAGGAATTAACATTTCTGATAAAATGCTTAAGCAATATTCTGATGGATATTAATTGCTTTTAGGAGTCTGGGAACTATTAATCCTGCTGTCAGTTGACCTGTAACTAGATATTCATTTTCCTTTCTGTCTGGTCCCTCCATGATTATGATTATTGAAGCCGACTTATTTTTTTCTATACATATCACTAACAAGAGAAATCTCTAAATTATCTACTAGAGATCTTTTCAATTGTAATAAAATTGTAACAAAATGCTCATACAAGCTCATAATTTTTGTCAGAAAAGTATTTATTACAGTTTTGGAGAACCCATCAAGATGAGCTTCTCTCACAAAAGCCCACCAGAGTGAAAGGGATCAAAGCACAGCACACGCATGCTGGTGAGATTGTTGTGTTGACCTAACCTTCTTGTGCCTGGATTTTGACTGGAAGTTTTTGCTAATATGTCAAAACTTGAGCTTACTCTAGTGTTCACATGTCAAAGTTCAATGGTCGTTGTATCTATCTTCTATATTATTAAAACAAGTTACCATACATTAGCATCTTGAAACAACAGAAGCCTCTTATCTCATGATTCTTTGGATCAGAAGTCTAGAAACAGGGCAGCTTAGTTGGTTCCTCTGCCTTAGAGTCTCAGACTGAAATCAGGGTGTCAGCTGGACTACGTTCCTTTATAGGTGCTCTGGGGATACAACTTCTGAACTCGTTCAAGTTGAAGAACAAATTCAGTTCATGTGGTTATAGGACTGAGGTATCCATTTCTTTGCTGGCTATCAACTGTTCACCTTTTTTGGCTCTTTTAAATCTGCTTTGTTCCTTTGTCTTCCATCTTTAAACCAGCAACAGTGCGTCAGGTCCTTCTCATGCTTCAAATCTTTCTGATTTCCCTTTCAACCCCATCTCTTCTATTTCCAGCGGAGGAAGTCTCTACTTTTATAGGTCCAAATGTAGTGGTTCAGACAGTAAAGAATCTACCTGCAATGTGGGAGACCCAGGTTCAATTCCTGTGTCAGAGAGATCCTTGGGAGAAGGGAACAGCTACCCACTCCAGTGTTCTTGCTTAGAGAATTCCATGGACAGAGGAGCCTGGTGGGCTACAGTCAATAGGGTCATAGAGTCAAACACAACTGTGACTAACATTTTCATATGATTCTTAACACCCAGACAATCCAGGATAATCTCTCTTTTAATGTTTATAATCTTAATTGCACCTGCAAAGTCCCTTTTGCCATGTAACATAGGTTCCATAGGATTCACAGTTTCCAGGGACAAGGACATTGGCATATTTTGGTGGGGGGTCTATTATTTAGCCATTTTGGAGGATGACTATCAGCCATCTTAAAAGATGACTATTTTTGACACATTTTGCCATCCGAGGTGAGAACTTGTTAAGTTAGTTTAGGTTTGCAGTTTGGGTCCTATCAATGACCTCCTTCACAGTAGGACTGTGTGATTTGACACATAAGGGATATCAATTTCCCTCAGGAAGGGGAACTAGATATGATATCCCATGGTTTTGGTAAATGTATTTACCCGTTCTCTGGTAAATGTTGAGAACTTCTAGAGATGTTTGAGGAATTCATAAGTACATATTGTCTTCTTCTTGCAGGGCTTATTTTTGGACACATCTGTGTCTGCTTTCTGGCTGAATATTGTATTTGACTCAGGATTCTCTATATGTTTGCCTCTGTATTTTAGAAACTTCTTGTAGGCCCTTGCATTTACAGTCAGTAGAAATTCTCTGAGAATCTTTTAGATACACAGCTTCCCATTTGCTGTGAGCAGCTGTTCTCAAAACTTTTGGTTTTAGGATTCCTTTTTACTCTTAAAAAGAATTTAGGATGCCAAATAGCTTGTTTTCTTTTTTAAGATTTTATTATTATTAAAAAAAATTTTTTTTTACTTTATTTTACTTTACAATACTGTATTGGTTTTGCCCTACATTGACATGAATCTGCCATGGGTGTATACGAGCTTCCAATCCTGAACCCCCTCCCACCTCCTACCCCATATCATCTCTCTGGATCATCCCCATGCA
>SJYC01037943.1:0-25096 GCA_006408675.1 Madoqua kirkii
TAATGGAGTAGAAACAATTTCTTTAACAAGTAGTGCTGGGAAAACTGGTCAAATAGCTTTTTAATGAGAGTTCTATCCATGGATTTTTAATATATTGTGAATTAAAAGCCAAGAAAACCTGAACATATTTCTTATTTCTCTTATAAATGTAACAATTTCATATAGCATAAATACCATATTTCTATGAAGAGCTAAAAATTACTCAGGACAAAAGCATATTTAGTTATAAGACAAGGGTTGTGCTACTGTTTTGCAAAACTCTTTAATATCTGGCTTAATAGAAGATAAACTGTGTTCTCACATCCACTTCTATATTCGGCCTGTTGTAATATGTTGTTTTGGTTTGAGTAATGAAGCAACCTGGATTTTCACAGGTAAATATTTGGAAAAGGGAGAAATAGTTAACAGCCTTTCAAACAACTGTGAACTCTTTGACACTACAAGTCTATAAATGGTATGCTAAAAATTACTCAGGACAAAAGCATATTTAGTTATAAGACAAGGGTTGTGCTACTGTTTTGCAAAACTCTTTAATATCTGGCTTAATAGAAGATAAACTGTGTTCTCACATCCACTTCTATATTCGGCCTGTTGTAATATGTTGTTTTGGTTTGAGTAATGAAGCAACCTGGATTTTCACAGGTAAATATTTGGAAAAGGGAGAAATAGTTAACAGCCTTTCAAACAACTGTGAACTCTTTGACACTACAAGTCTATAAATGGTAGTTTTTGAAAAGGTTGGTTGGCATGTGGAATTTGATACCATATGAACAAACTTTTTGTATCTTATTACATTAAAATCCATGGTTTTAATGTACTTGAATGGATCTTTTTGGCACATATATAATTTTGCAACATTATGTATTTGTCATTTGGAAAATACAGATTCCCTGAGTTATAAGGATCTTCGAAATACTGACAAAAATTTTACTATAAAATAGCCAAATATCACTTTAGTTGGTATCATTACCAATATCAAAAGACTGTTATGAAGCTGTGAAGCTTCTTGTGGCAGAAATAAATTTTCCAAAATGAAAATTTTGTACTTGACAGTTCAAATTTTATCACTGGCAACAAATACTATGAAATCTCTTTCTTGATATGACACTAACCTCATTCATTTTTCAGAAATGGTCTGCCAACTACCAAGACTGAATAACCCAGTTTTTCCTTCACATAAAAGCAGTATTAAATGGAAAAAAGAAATGCTCCTAGTTGCATTTACGTCACAGTGGGGCTATCGAATTCAAATCAAATAGACTTTCCAGCCAAGGGGATCCCAAAGAACTTTTGGCCTGTTTTTGAGTATTGAGAAAAGTTCTAAAATACTTTAAAACATGGAATTATTAAATTACAGATAATTTGAATTTATGATGATAATTTATTGCTGAGTAACAAATAATTTCAATATTTAAAGCATTAAAAGAAAAGATTTATCATTCTTCATAATACTATGATTTAAACAAATGATTCTTCTGCTGGTTTTGGCTGAGTTCATTCATGCAGCCAGTTCAGCTGGAGAGTCAACCATGTGAGAAGATCCAAGATGGTCTCATTCACATGTCAGACAGTTAATGACTGCGATCTCTGGGAACCCTGGTTTTTCTCTAGGTGTCTTTTCATCTTCCAGTAGGCCAGATTGGCTTCCAAACATGGTGATCTCAGGGCAAAAGTTGAAAAAGGTGAAAGTAGAACTTGCCACACTCCATTAGCCTAAGAATGTCACAAAGTTTGATGGAAGGACCTGCAAAAGCTCTATTGCCATATTTAATATCATAAATGGCCACTGAAGGTCTCTTTTAATGTAATTAAAACAAGTCACCTTAGAGAAATGTTCAAATCAAATAGCCACAACATTTCTTACTGTTAGTGTCTGCCTTAGATGATGGGGATTAATGTATTCCCCAAAAAACAACACAAGTCTCAAGTATGAGTTCTTTAAAATATTGCTCAATTGCTTTTTAAGGACATGTTCAAAGAAGGATGGGGACCTGGCAAAAGGTCATAAAAGTTCCCACTGACCAAATAAAAGGCAATTTCAGTATCAAAATAAGAAATAATAATAATTGATTGTTTCCATTTTAAATAAAAGAAGACCCCATGAATCCATACTGATACAAATTAACAGAAAAGACTGGCTTTCCTTATAGTGGAATGCCAAGTAATAAATGTAGAGGGAATACTGGAATTAGAAAAGTCACCATTTGACAACCACTGATTAATAACTGCTTCAGGCAAAAATCATTCAAGACACTAAAGCTGATAGGCATAAGGTTGAGGAGAATTTAATAGGGAAGCACAAATCTAACTCGACATTGGCTCTGGGTTTGTTTTTTTTTTTAACTTTGGCCTCTGTATGCTGTTGCTTTTTGCTATGAGTTAAGAATTTTGGCCATAACCTGAAATATACAGGACAGTCATTCTCAAGGCCCTGATCTTTAGAGGTATAACACTTTTCCATTCATATAGAGATAAAAAGTTGCAGAACAGAGAATAACATTTGTTCTGCTGGAAGTTTATAGGAACATTGTGACTGGACCTACTTGAACAACTGCAAGAACAAAGGAGTCTGGCACCAAAAAGTGTTCAGCAATCAATCATACACCCCCATAGAAGCCTGAATTCTTACTTGGGTAAGATGACTCTTTGAGCTACTAGTCTACCATCTTCTTGGTCTGCTGGCTTTCTAAATAAAAAGTCACTATTTTTTGACTCTAACAACTCATCTCTCCCTTTACTGGCCTATCCTGTACTACTGAGAACTACTACTGTACTACTGAGCAGTACAAGCCTGGACTCAGTAACAAGAGGAGGAATAATTTACAAGATCTCAAAGTAATTTCCTACAGAAGACATTTTAATTAAAGAAAGAAGAAGTCTGGCAAATATGACCTTAACCAAATGATCAAAGTTAGCTTCACCAGTAATAAGAAAAAATAAATGTGACGGGCTCCTGATAGTGTACATTGAGAAGAACACAACTTTTGTAACATTCTTGCCAAAATTGCATTGCCCAAATTTAATCAAAATGAAATCTCAGACAATCATGAATTGAGGAAGATTCCACCTCAATAAGTGAACTACACTCTTCAAAAATGTTGGATATAAAAGAAAAAGAATGATTTAGGAGTTAGTCCAGATTGAAGGAAAGTAAAATGATAGGAAAGCTATTGCAATGTGTCTTTCTAGATTGGATTTTATACTCTAAAGTGTTCTTTAATGTACATTAGCAGGGCAATTAATGAAATGTGAATCAGGTCTTGGGATTAGATAATAGTATTGTACTGGTGTTAATTTCCTGATTTTGTAATTGTGCCATGGTTATAAAAATAATATACTCATTAACAGGAAATATACACTGAAGTGTTTATGGTGTTATGAAGTGTTACGGGGCTTCCCAGGTGACTCAGTGGTAATCTGCCTGCCAATACAGGGGAAGTGTTTTCCACCCCTGGGTCGGGAAGATACCCGGCAGTAGGAAATGGCAACCCACCCCAGTATTCTTGCCTGGAAAGTTGCATGGACAGAGGGGCCTGGAGGGCTACAGTCCATGGCGTCACAAAGAGTTGGACATGACTAAACAGCAGAGCCTGCATGCAAAGTGTTATAAACCTGCAGCTTATTCACAAATGATTCAAAAATTATAATACTTTTTACATATTTACCTAATATAAGAGAAAACATAAGGTAAGTGTGTTTAAAGTGTTAACGTTTGAAGCATCAGTATGAAAGGTAATTTACAGTTTTTCATAGGTTTTATTCTTATCACTTTTCCTGAAATAATTTATTAAATTTAATAAACTTTTAAATTTAAAATAAAAAATTAAATAAAACTATAATTGAGCAGAACGTCATGGGGTCTTCCCAAGGCAGATCCTACCTGCCTGTCTCTTGTCTACAGGAAAATTCTGGACTCTTAAGCCTTCCCTAAGCTACAAAGAATTCATTTAATTCTTCCAAGGAGAAGTGAGAAAATGCAGTAACAAAAGAAAATAGTCAAGCAAGACATAACAATAGTTTATCCACTAAAAAAGGCAATAACCTTTAACTCCTTCTCAAGGGCTGTAGAGAATATTCTGAGCCATATCCTTTCAGCTGTTTTTGCAGACACTGAATACTCCACCAGATGGAAGAAGCTAACTGAATGCCATCCACAAGCATGTAGACCGCAGACCAATCAGAAGCAGAAGGTTGATGATGTTGACTCCTGATTATCTCACCACCAATCAGAAGAATTTCCACCAGCTGATCACGTACCCTACACCCCTCTCCCTCACCCTGTCTTTAAACCCTTTCCCTGGAAACCATCAGGGACTTCAGGCCTTTTCCGTTAGCTTTTGGCACTCCTTGGTTGGTGCCCTGCAGTATATACCACATTTTCCTTCACCACCTGGTGTCAGTAGATTGGTTTTACTGCACTGGTGAGCAGACTCATTTGGTTTGACAACAAAATCAATTTAGAAATTACTCTTCAAAGATAGAGAATTTAAATGATCTTCTCTTGAGCCAAAATATAAAATTGTATGCAAAACTTAAAAGAACCAGTAGCAAACTCCTAAGTCTGCATATATTATTTTTACAACACTCCGGTATTACATATCCTAACATAAAGATAGGAACATTTTGGCTGCTACTTTTTAAGACTAAATTCTGAAATTCAAAGCTGAGTGAAAAGTAAAAGTTCAATCATCAAAGAGTCACTTTGGATGAGATTCAAGGTGTGTCATAACTGCCGACAAAAAGTCTTAGAAACAGTTTTAAAAATCTGCAAAAATAAGTGTTGGTTTGAGAAATGCAGCAGTTAGGAAAACTCATGTAAACACAGAGATCTCAGAGCTGTTCAAATTAGTCCAAATCTATTTCAGATTTCTGGTTTCTAGAATCTATAAATAACTACTATAATTTAATATGAAAAAGGAAGCAATCCAAATAAATCTAACAGGCAATTGGCAGAGATAAACCTTCACAAAGGAAGACAATGAACATGTGAAAAGGCCTCAACATATTAGGAAGATGCAAATTAAAACCACAATGAAATTCCATTAGAGTTCCACCAAAAGGTTAGAAATCTAAATTCGTTTTAAATTGACAGCTCCAAATATTGGTGAGGATACAGAGCAACTGAACTCGCATATATTGTTGAGTAGATTGTAAAATGGTTGTTGGCTGCACCTGCCAGGCTTGCAAGCCCTGTACCTGCCCAGCTTTAAGACCAAAGGAAAAGCCTGGAGTTGGCGGCGATAGATGCATCAACGGTCTAACCCAGGGGTCCCCAACCTTTTCGGCAGCAGAGACCAGTTTTACAGAAAACAGTTTTTTTCCACAGGCTCAAGGGTTGGGGGGTGGTTTGGGGATGATTTAAGCACTTTATTGTGCACTTTATTTCAATTATTATTCTACATCTCCACCTCAGATCATCAGGCATTAGATCCCAGAGGTCGGAGACCCCTTGTTCAATGGATAGGGGATCTTACATTTCTGAAGCGAGGTCCTGGAGCAACACTGCGTGCTATGCAACTGGTGGGCAGAACATGGCGGCAGTCCATGCTCCCAGGGGAGGAGAGGTTACTATTTATGGAGTAATTAGTGTCAGGTGGCTCATTGGTTACCAGGAACTAGCAAAAGGGCACGACTCTCATGGCCCTTTTGATTAGCTAGCAGTTGGAGATGGGCTGATTTAAAGGTTAGAACAATCACTAATGGGCTTCCACAATTGCTCAGCAGTAAAGAATCTGCCTGCAATGCAGGAGACACAGGAAAAGCAGGTCGGATCCCTGGGTCAGGAAGATCCCCTATGGGATGAAATGGCAACCCACTCCAGTATTCTTTCCTGGAGAATCCCATGGACAGAGAAGCCTGGTGGGCCACAGCTTGCCAGAGGGCCACAGGCTGCAAAGCGTTGCTCATGGCTGAACACAAGCACAGCTGAACGATCACTAGCTGGGATGAGGACAAGTTTGTAGTTGGGTGAGCTATGTGAGTGTAGGTGTAGGTGAAGCAGGCACTTGTTGAGTGATGTACAGAGAAGTTAAGAGAGCAATCAATTAGATGGTCCAATCATACAGTTCTAAAAATAACTGTGTTCCAATTACAGAAAGACACAAAATTCCCCAAAACAGGGAATGAATATATTTCATTTAATTGTTAGAGTCCCTGATGACTAAGATTAAAGGAAAACAAAACAAAACAAAACAAAACAAAAGGTAAACAGGCATCAGGCCAATCTTAAGAAAAGTTTCTTTCTTCCTTTTTTTTTTTTTTTATTACTTTGCCTACAAAGGTCCATCTAGTCAAAGCTATGGTTTCTCCAGTAGTCATGCATGTATGTGAGAGCTGGACTATAAAGACAGCTAAGCCCAAAGAACTGATGCCCTTAAAGTGTGGCTTTGGAAATACTCTTGAGAGTCCCCTGGGCCGCATGGAGATCCAACCAGCCCATACCAAAGGAACTCAGCCCTGAATATTCATTGGAAGGACTGATGTTGAAGTGAAACTTCAATACTTTGGCCACCTCTGCGAAGAACTGACTCACTGGGAAAAAACCCTGATGCTGCGAAAGATTGAAGGTGGGAGGAGTATGAGATGACAGAGGGTAAGATGGTTGCATAACATCACTAAACCGATGGACATGCACCTGAGTAAGCTCCAGGAGTGGTGATGGAGAGAGAGGCCTGGCATGCTGCAGTCCATGGGGTTGCAAAGAGTTGAACATGACTGAGTGACTGAATTGAATTGATATTAAAACTTCAGTAAAACAGTATTTAATAGCTAAATTGGTGATTAATTATCTAACAAACCTGTATTTTTATAAGTATTATAACATAAATTTGGAAATAATCTCATTTATAGGGACCGTGATTACAGTAGGCTAAAAAAAATACATCACCACATAGTTATTTAATAGACAGCATTTTTCTCCCCCTGTTTTATATCAAAAGAACCCAGAATAAACACAGAGACTCTTTTTAAATGGAACATGCACAGTCAATAAGAAGGGCCTCATGCTTGAGAAGCTTTGCAAGTGCAAGAAAACAAAGGGTTCTTATTTTCCCCTTTTGGGAAACAGCTCCATTTCATTCCATGAACTTTTCAGTGATGCAGAAAGATAAAATAAAAAAGACCTCAGTTGTTTCTCTTTGCAAATCCAATGCCAGGCTAACAAGGTAAGGCTGGGGGAATGGGAGAAGGGAAAAGAATGCAATGCTGGTGTCTTTGGTTTGCTTTGGATTTTAATGTCATTACAGAGACAAGTCAAGCAATATTAGAGCATAGCTGTGTAATCCTACCTGTGGCATATCAGAACACATATCTGGGTTTTTATATTACAATTGAGCAAAATTTGGATTTTTGCCTATTATTGTGCCAGAGGTGGGCATCACAAGGATGCCATTTAACAGGTCAGACGATACAAACATGCTAAAATGAAAGTCCTTGGAATAAAGGAAGTAACTGTGGGTCATTCAGTTCAGCTCAGTTGCTCAGTCATAACTAACTCTTCACAACTCCATGAACCACAGCATGCCAGGCCTCCTTGTTTATCACCAACTCCCAGAGTCTACTCAAACTCACCTCCACTGAGTCAGTGATGCCATCCAACCATCTCATCCTCTGCTGTCCCCTTCTCCTCCCGCCTTCAATCTTTCCCAGCATCAAGGTCTTTACAGATGAGCCAGCTCTTCGCATCAGGTAGCCAAAGCATTGGAGTCAGCTTCAACATCAGTCCTTCCAATGAACACCCAGTACTGAGTTCCCTTAGAATGGACTCGTTGGATCTTCTTGCAGCTCAAGGGCCTCACAAGAGTCTTCTCTAACACCACAGTTCAAAAGCATCAGTTCTTCAGTGCTCAGCCTTCTTCACAGTCCAGTTCTCAAATCCATACATGACCACAGGAAAAACCATAGCCCTGACTAGATGGACCTTAGTTGGCAAAGTAATGTCTCTGCTTTTGAATATACTATCTAGGTTAGTCATAACTTTCCTTTCAAGGAGTAAGCATCTTCTAATTTCATGGCTGCAGTCATCATTTGCAGTGATTTTGGAGCCCCCCAAAGTAAAGTCTGACACTGTTTCCACTGTTTCCCCATCTATTTCCCATGGAGTGATGGGACCAGATGCCATGATCTTTGTTTTCTGAGTTGAGCTCTAAGCCAACTTTTTCATTCTCTTCTTTCACTTCATCAAGAGGCTTTTTAGCTCCTCTTCACTTTCTGCCATAAGGGTGGTGTCATCTGCATATTTGAGGTTATTGATATTTCTCCTGGCAATTTTGATTCTGTATTAAAATTTTACCATTATTCAAAAAATTTTAAACATTAGTATAAAAATGTTTTAATTATTGATAAATGCTTATAAATAAATATCTTATAAAAAAGGTTACAATATTCAGTACTCCTAATTATGGTAATACTTGAATGGATTAAATATTTTCACAGTGTGGGATAGAATGCAAACAACATGTTTGTTCACGCCTGATTCTCATTTCTTTTCTGACAGGGAGTTAATTGGAAGTAACTTATATCTGTCTTATAGATGAATAAATAATCACTAACTGCACTCACTGAAGTTCGCAGTTCATGTATTGCTGAAGCCTGGCTTGGAGAATTTTGAGCATTACTTTACTAGCATGTGAGATGAGTGCAACTGTGCAGTAGTCTGTGCATTCTTTGGCATTGCCTTTCTTTGGGATTGGAATGAAAACACCTTTTCCAGTCCTTTGGCCACTGCTGAGTTTTCCAAATTTGCTGGCATATTGAGTGCAACACTTTCACAGCATCATCTTTCAGGATTTGAAATAGCTCAACTGGAATTCTATCACCTCCACTAGCTTCGTTCATGGTGTTGCTTTCTAAGGCTCACTTGACTTCACATTCCAGGATGTCTGGCTCTAGGTGAGTGAGAACACCATCGTGATTATCAGGGTTGTGAAGATCTTTTTTGTACAGTTCTTCTGTGTATTCTTGCCACCTCTTCTTACTATCTTCTGCTTCTGTTAGGTCCATACAATTTCTATCCTTTATTGAGCCTATCTTTGCATGAAATATTCCCTTGGTATTTCTAATTTTCTTGAGGAGATGTCTAGTCTTTCCCATTCTGATGTTCTCCCCTATTTCCTTGCATTGATTGCTGAGGAAGACTTTCTTATCTCTCCTTGCTATTCTTTGGAACTCTTTATAGCAGAAAGTGAAGAGGGACTAAAAAGCCTCTTGATAAAAGTGAAAGAGGGGAGAGTGAAAAAGTTGGCTTAAAGCTCAAAATTCAGAAAACTTAGATCATGGCATCTGGTCCCATCACTACATGGCAAATAGATGGGGAAACAGTGGAAACAGTGTCAGACTTTATTTTGGGGGGCTCCAAAATCACTGTAGATGGTGACTGCAGCCATAAATTAAAAGACACTTACTCCTTGAAAGGAAAGTTATGACTAACCTAGATAGCATATTGAAAAGCAGAGACATTACTTTGCCAACAAAGGTCAGCCTAGTCAAGGCTATGGTTTTTCCAGCGGTCATGTATGAATGTGAAAGTTGGATTATAAATAAAGATGAGTGCTGCAGAATTGATGCTTTTGAACTGTGGTGTTGGAGAAGACTCTTGAGAGTCCCTTGGACTACAAGGAGATCCAACCAGTTCATCCTAAAAGAAATCAGTCCAGGATGTTCATTGGAAGGACTGATGCTGAAGCTGAAACTCCAATACTTTGGCCACCTCATGTGGAGAGTTGACTCAGGAAAAAACCATGATGCTGGGAGGGATTGGGGGCAGCAGGAGAAGGGGATGAGATGGGAACAGAGAGTGAGATGGCTGGATAGCATCACCGACTCGATGGACATGAGTTTGGGTAAACTCCAGGAGTTGATGATGGACAGGGAGGGCTGGCGTGCTGCAATTCATGGGGTCACAAAGAGCTGGACATGACTAAGCGACTGAATTGAACTGCACTGAGCTTTCAATATCATAGAGATGTAGATATGTATCTAAAACTATACTCTGTCAGAATTATGAACATCTGACCACTGTTCTTGTAAACTTCAAGCAATACTATATATTACCTAAATCCACACAGTTACTTTGTTAGTATTATCTGAGAAAAATTTGGGGTATAAATGTTCAATACCAAGTAAATTTAGCATTCTTTAATGTCAACTTAAATTGTAAGTCTAAGGCTGTTAATTAAATTTATGACTTCAGACTTAATTAACTTTAAGACCTAAGGCTTAGAAAAACTTAAGTAATTAAAATAAATAAAAATCTCTCCTTGTGACAGAGGATATGGTACTTAGTATCAAGCAAAAACACTGGGTGACTGCACAGTAATTTTCACTTATGTGCTGTTATTCGTTCACACATTTGCTCTTCTTAATACTCACTTTAAGAGGGTAAAATCAGCAGGGTGAAATATTGTCTTAAAATGTGCTTGAGTGCTTCCCTAATGGCTCAGTGGTGAAGAATCTGCCTGAAAATGCAGGGACATAGGTTCTATCCCTGGTCCCGGAAGATCCCACATGCTGAGAGACAATTAATCCCCTGTGCCCACTACTAAGCCAGCTCTCTAGAACCCACATGCCTAGACCTCATACTCCACAACAAGAGAAGCTACTGCAGTGAGAAGCCTGCGCACTGCAGCCACAGAGTAGCCCTTGCTCACTCCAGCTGGAGAAGACCCTCACACAGCAAGGAAGACCAAGAGCAGCCACAGATAAATAAATCTTTTTAAAAATGTGCATTTAAAAACTAATGGTTTATTTAAGCAGTATCATCTCATTATGTAGCACATATATATTTTAAATAAAAACATTTGGAGGTAATAAGATTAAATTTTAAAAGAAGTTATGTATAATAGAGAAAGCAAGCTCTGGTAGCTCACAAATAAATTGGTCTTTGTAGGCTGTACAAAAATATTTTTGTTTTCTTCATGTTCTACCCAGATGTCAGGATTTTTTCCTTTGGGAAGGGTTTATTGAGAATTGAGCTGTTCTGGCATATTTCACAAATATAAACAATCATAAGCAAATCCACCAGAAAAACAAGGGATTTCTCACTTGTGTAAAGTTAACATTCCTTTGGTAGTTGTAATGTATTAACTACATTAATACATTAATGTATATTAACTACTAATACATTAATATATATTAACTACTCTGGTTAATAATTTTGGCAAATATGTGGATATTTCTTTTTCTTAGAAACTTATGATTTTACTCAACCATAATTCCATTGATGATCTATCCAGGATAAGTCCGCAAACGCCATAATAAACTGACCAGGTGTTTTTCATGCTCCATCATCTGTTACTCCCCTGAAGCACAGACCCTCTCCCTTTGGAACCAAGGGTTGGCCCCTGGAAAGGAAGTAAACTATCAATAGTGAGTTAGGATAGATAGGCTCCACATTTTCTTAGTTAAGTGAAAAAGAGAAGCTCAGCCAAGCCTAATTATTAATATGAATATAGTGTAGTAATTGCATTACCTTTGAGGATAGATAGAAGTATGTTCATGAACTTGGGGCTGATATGGTCATTTCCAACAAATTGACTTCTAAGAAAATTTTATTTATGGGTTTCAAATACTTGGGTCAACAACTCTAGTTCTGGCTCAAATAAAGAATTTTGGATTTTCTCTCTTGCCAAAAAAAAAAAAAAAAGCAAAATACGTGATAATTTTCAAGATACAGAACATCAAGCAATGGAAGACAGTGATCCTCGAGATATGAACAAGGAATAAGGTGAGCCCTATGATTGTCCCAACCAAGTACTTTGGTAAAGTTTCAGACCAGAGTATGGAGGAAAGGACCAATAAATTAAACAAGTTCAGTGAGTTAGACTTCCTTGAAAGGCATAAACTACCAAAACTCACTCAAGAATAACTAAATAACCTGAATAGCCCTATATGTACTGAATATTATATAGTATATTAAATAAAGAAATAGAATTTTTAGGTAGAAACCTTCTGACAAAGGAAACTCCAAGCCCAGGAAGCTTCAATGGTGAATTCTATCAAATATCTAGAGAGAAATGGTATCACTTTTTTAGAAACGCTTCCAAAACATTGAAAAGGAGGGCATATTTCTCAATCCATTATAAAAGAAAAGGCTTTGCTGTATTAGGAAAACCAAAGATACTACAAGAAGATCAATCATCACTATCCCTCATTAATATACATGCCAAATTTTGAAATAAAATTTTTGCAAACCAAATATAACAATATATAAAATGTATAATACATCATGAATGGGGCTTCCCTGTTGGCTCAGACAGTAAAGAATCTGCCTGTAATGTGGGAGACCAGAATTTGATCCTTGGGTCAGGAAGACCCCTGAAGAAGGGAATGTCTACCCACTCCAGTATTCTTGTCTGGAGAATTCCATGGACAGAGGAGCCTGGCAGGCTGTAGTCCATGGGGTCATAACTAGTTGGACACAACTGATCAACTAGCACTTTGAACTTTTTAATATGTTAGTTTTATTCCAGGAATGTAAGATCAGCTTATAATTTGAAAATAAATAAATATAATTCACCACATTAAACAACTAGAAAAGTGGAAAAAAGCATATATATGTCAATAGATACAGGAAAATATTTAACAAAATCCAACATCCTTTCCTAATAAAAAAGTTCTCAATGAACTGAAAATAGGAAAGAAGTTCCTCAACCTGATAAAGGGCATTGATGAAAAATATGTAAGTAACATTAGACTTTATGATGAATGTTTTCACCTTAATTTCAGGAACAAGACAAGGATGTCTACTTCCACTATTTCAGTTCAATACTTTACCAGGAGTTTTAGCCAGATGAATAAAGCTAGAACAAAAAATAAAAGAAATTCATATAGGAAAGGAAGAAGTGAAACTGTCTTAATCACATATTCAATTCATATATTCATAGTCACACATTTATTTATTCACATAAGATATCATTGTCTATGTAGAAGATCCAAAGGAATCCACAAAAAAAGCTTTGAGTTTATGAATTCTTAATATAAGAACTGTAAATGTAATTGGTGGACTCTCAAAAGAATTTAAGTGTAATGACTCTAATATTTGGAATTCAGGAGTGTTTTAAAATGAGTTGAGCTTGGGGAAAAGTCACAATTATTTCAGATAAAAGATGTTGTTACAAAGTTCACTAACATTCAGAAAACTAAGATCATGACGTCTGGTTCCATCACTTCATGGGAAATAGATGGGGAAACAGTTGAAACAGTGTCAGACCTTATTTTTGGGGGCTCCAAAATCACTGCAGATGGTGATTGCAGCCATGAAATTAAAAGATGCTTACTCCTTGGAAGGAAAGTTATAACCAACCTAGATAGCATATTGAAAAGCAGAGATATTACTTTGCCAACAAAAGTCCGTCTAGTCAAGGCTATGGTTTTTCCAGTGGTCATGTATGGATGTGTGAGTTGGATTATAAAGAAAGATGAGTGCCACAGTTGGAGAAGACTCTTGAGAGTCCCTTGGACTGCAAGGAGATCCAATCAGTCCATCCTAAAGGTGATCAGTCCTGGGTGTTCACTGGAAGGACTGATGCTAAAGATGAAACTCCAATACTTTGGCCACCTCATGTGAAGAGTTGACTCATTGGAAAGAACCACGATGCTGGGAGGGATTGGGGGCAGAAGGAGAAGGGGATGACAGAGGATGAGATGGCTGGATGGCATCACCAACTCGATGGACATGGGTTTGGGTAAACTCCAGGAGTTGGTGATGGACAGGTAGGCCTAGTGTGCTGTGATTCATGGGGTCGCAAAGAGTTGGACACAACTGAGTGCCTGAACTGAAATGCACTGAGCTTTCAAGATCGCAGAGATGTAGATATGTATCTAAAACTATACTCTGTCAGAATTAGGAGCATCTAACCACTGTTCTTGTAAACTTCAAGCAACGCTATATATTACCTAAATCCACAGCTGAGTAACTGAACTGAACTGAATTCTAACCACATAATATCTGTAAATAAACCGCTGATAGTACTTATAATGATTTTGTAAAAATAGTACATATATGAATTGCCCTTGCTATAAAGCTACTTGTTAAATAGGTAAAATATTATATAAGCACAGTGTCTTTATTGATTCCCTGTACACCACTCATGGCAATGTAGTTGTTTGCATGGTTTCAACATAATTAGAAAAAACAAATTTATAATCATAACTGTACCAGAAATGTCACACTTGAAGGCAAAATGCATTCCATTAAGTGGATAAGCCCACTCTAAAAGAATTAGAGCTGCACTTCACGCATGGAATTTGGTTTGGTACCCATTCTATGACTAATAGGATTTCAGCCTTACAAGAATATATATCATCACTCCTGGCAAGTCACATACAATCATGAATTTGAGTTCTTAGAGCTAAAAAATGATATTTGTTGTTGTTCAGTTGCTAAGTGTGTCTGCCTCTTTGTGATCCCATGGGCTGCAGCACGCTAGGCTCCTCTGTCCTCCACCATCAAGTAGAGTTTGTTCTGATTCATGTTCATTGAGTTGGTGATGTTATCCAGCCATCTCATCTTCTGTTGCCCCTTTTTCCTTTTGCCTTCAATCTTTCCCAGAATCAGGGTCTTTTCCAATGAGTTGGCTCTTCACATCAGGTGGCCAAAGTATTGGAGCTTCAGCATCAGTCCTACATTTTTAGGGATGGTGGTTAATCCTAGAAAAAAACAGCCACTTTTTCTTTGTTTCTTTGCCTCAGAGTAGACCAGGAGACAGCAGATATAAGCAAGAAGGTTTGGAAGGAAGGGGGAAAGAAAGATGGAAAAATTAAAGAAAAAAAAAAGGAAGAGAAGGGAAGTGGAAAGTAGAGAATTGAGGAGAGGAAGGAAAGAAAAAGTTGAGGAAAGAAGGAGATGAATAAGGAGGAGAGAGGAGAGAAGAGAGGACATGGATGAGAGGAGAGAAAAGGACATTCTGGAACATAGAGCCTTTTTTTTTTTTTAAAAATCTCTGAATAGAAATTAATTCTCTGTCTTTAAAATGGAGTAGTTCTAGTTTTGTCAAGCTAACAGCAAAGGCATTAATCAACACTTTTAACTGAACTTAGGTAAATAAAATAGGCCATGTTGAAAAGAACATAGATAATATAAAAGCTTTAGTCCCTAGACTATATAAAGCAGCTAATATTGATCTTGAGTTGCCACAAGATTTTGTTTGGAAATTTTCCTATTACACTGGGAAAGGAATATCAGTATATGATGAAACACCATTGCAAGCATGATTCCATATATAGTGCTTAGATTGAACCTATGTCTAATTTTTGCCATTTATTAAAAAATGTAAAAGAGACTGAGTGGGCTAAAAACATCCAGTGAGTGATCTTAGCACAAATATGCAATACACACACACACACACACACACACACACACACACACACACACACATATATATATATATTTGGTCCGAGAGACATCTTTGAAGATTTTCTGAGTCAAAAGGAGGACTTTAGAAAACTCTCCAAATCTGCTCTGAGACAGAATCTTTTTCTGGTAATATAATGTACAACCTCATCTCAAGAAAAGATTGGTAGTCCTGATGAACTCTTTAAGCAGTTTCTGATTAATGTAAAATGGATTAAAACCTCTTTGAAGAAACTAGTAACCCACCCAACCCAGGTGACTGTCATTAGACCTGAAACTAAATTTACCTTTTAATCTCACTTCTCTTTTCCCCATAAATGTCTCTACCAAGAAAGAAATCCTTGAAATGGCTTGCTATTTTACAAGTCTGTAAAATCCTTGATGTGTGTACATAGCTCAGTGTTATTTAATGGCACTTTGTGTAAAAGGAATAGTAAATTGTAACTTACTAATGGACTTTTAAAAATGACAATGTTAAAGACAAATTATATTGCTCTTGCTTAAGAAAAAACACACCAAAATCATCACTACATTAGACACTGTTTTGAGGGGGAAATATTTCCAGAATTATCAGTAACAGCATGTCGTGTGACACGACAACCACTTCTGGGGTGACGTGGGACATATGCCTCAACACAGGGAATAAGAAGAGTTATAAGACTTATCAGGAAAGATAAGTTACAAGACTTATCAGGAAAACCAGCTGGTATCTCAGGTTCGGAGCAGGATTAAACATCACAAATGGAGTATGGGTATCAGGTAAAGTAGTCACGAGATAGCATGTCATATAAGCACAGTGATTGCTAAGGAAGAAGTAATTCTTAGTAAAACAGAATGAAAGCAGTATGACCGCTCCACTCACTCTTCTGTAGCGTGGAGATTATGGGTTGTCTGAAAGTACGAAATCACACGTGCAGCTATCTAGGAAGCATTCAGTAATCCTGATCCTACTTAGGGGAGATCAAAATCTACTCAGACTGTCAGTTTCCAATATTATCCAAAACTTATTTTCAGTTACAACACACCAAACAAATGCTTGATATAAGCACCAGACATTCCCCCTGCAGGATTTTTTTTTTTAATCCTAGGCTGTACAAAATCAGACAACTAATACCATGTGAAAAAATTAGAGAATGTAAATTAAACAATAGAATGTTTAACTTCAAAGTATAAAAAATAAGCCAGGTGCTAGTTAAGAGTATGGATGAGAGACACTGGTACAAAAGAAGAAATCTTACCTCCACACCCCAGAGGGTGAGGGGTCAGGTATGGTTTCCCCAACATGCATGCCATGCTCTTTCTGCTTCTTGCAAGCCCTGGAGGAGAGCAGCAGAGAGGTCTTTATATACATTTTGGGGAGCCAGGTGATGAAGTGAGGGTCAAAACAGCAGGAAAAGATGATAAATCTGACTTTTCCTACTAATCTACATACCCAAAGTGTAGCTGTTTGCAACCTCAGTAACAGGGTAAAAAAATTATCTCTTGGTTGCCAACCCTAGATCATATATCATGTAACCCTTTCATTATAATAGTTGTTCTCAGAGTGGTTCCACTAAATCAGAAAAGACCTTGCCTATTGAAAGGGGAGGGAGAAATATGCAATGAAGTTTAAGTAAGCAGCTGGTTTGGACTTTTAGGTGATACTGAAGAGATATAACTTTATTCTAAGAGCACGGGGAAGCCACCAGCTATTTTGAGCATAAGTGGCAAGATCTATTGCATTCTTTAAATATTAGTTTGTAAAGAAGGAATTTTGGAGAACTAGTCAGGATACTTTTACTGCACTCTAGGTAAGAAATATTAGGGCTTAGAATATAGTGAAGAATAGAGGTAGACAGATTTAAGATATATTACAGAGGAACTAAGAACACTGTCTTGTGCTTTGTGAATGGGGGATGAGAGAAAGGGGGAAATGAAAGCAATTCCCTGACTTCTATTTGGGTCATTGGAGATGACTCCCTTGGACTGCAAGGAGGTCCAGCCAGTCCATTCGGAAGGAGATCAGCCCTGGGATTTCTTTGGAAGGAATAATGCTAAAGCTGAAACTCCAGTACTTTGGCCACCTCATGAAAAGAGTTGACTCACTGGAAAAGACTCTGATGCTGGGAGGGATTGGGGGCAGGAGGAGAAGGGGATGACAGAGGATGAGATGGCTGGATGGCATCATGGACTCGATGGACGTGAGTCTGGGTGAACTCCGGGAGTTGGTGATGGACAGGGAGGCCTGGCGTGCTGCTATTCATGGGGTCACAAAGAGTTGGACACAACTGAGTGACTGAACTGAACTGAACTGAGGAGAGACTAAGAGATTAATAGGTTTGGGAGTGAAGTTAGGAGTTCAGATTTCAATGTGTAGAGTATAAAAATCTTAGCAGACCTCCAAATAAAGGTGTCAATTAAACATTTTTCTGTGTGACATTGTCAGTGAAAATGTCAAGGTTAGATAAATACATTTGATAATCATCAGCATGTAAGTTGTATTATAAAAATGGGTTTAGATGAACGTCACTGTGGAGAGAGTGAAATAAGCAGAAGATATATCAAGAACAAGCTCTAAAGCAAGAATGAGTATTCCATTGAATTTAGGGAAATGGAGGTCATTGGTAACTGACGAGAATAGTTTCACTGAAGTGCTAAAGCAAGACTAAGAGTAAGAGGGAAGAATTCCCTGGTGGCACAGTGGTTAAGAGTTTGCCTGATAGTGCAGGGGACGTGGGTTCAATCCCTGGACCAGGAAGATTCCACGTGCTGCGGAGCAACAAAGCCCGCACACCACAACTCCTGAGCACACACACCTAGAGCACGCGTTCTGCAATAAGAAAAGCATCACGATGAGAAACCTGAGCACCGAAAAGAAGAATAGCCCTTGCACACTACAACTAGAGAAAGCCTGAGGACAGAAATGAAGACCCAGCATGGTCAAAAATAAAATTAAATTAATAAAAATTTTATAAAAAAAGAGTAAGTGGGAAGTGTGAAGTTTGAGCAAACTCTGGGAGATGGTGAAGGACAGGGAAGCCTGGAGTGCTGCAGTCCATGGGGCTGCAGAGAGTTGGACAGGACTTAGTGAATGAAAAACAGGAAGTATGAAAATGAAGGCAAGCTGTGGAAACAGAATGGTAGCCAGAATGCGATGATGGATCAAGACACTCTGCTTTTGTTATTGCTTTTTTAATAGGAAGAAGGCCCTAGGGTGTGTGTGCATAATCATAGAAATGGCCTAGTCAATAGTGAGAAATCAACGATAGAGGACAACATTGGAGAGCCTAAGTATGTACTGATGGTGGTGGTTGTCCAGTCACTCAGTCGTGTCCGATTATTTGCGACCCCATAGACTGTAGCACACCAGGCTTCCTTGTCCTTCACCAACTCTGGGAATTTGCTCAAACTCATGTCCATTGAGTCAATGATGCCATCCAACCATCTCATCCTCTGTCGTCCCCTTCTCCTCCTGCCTTCAATCTTTCCCAGCATCAGAGTCTTTTCCAATGAGTGGGCTTTTTGCACCAGGTGGCCAAAGTATTGGAGCTTCAGCTTCAGATCAGTCCTTCCGGTGAATATTCAGGACTTATTTCCTTTAGGATTGACTGATTTCTTCTCCTTGCAATCCAAGGGACTCTCAAAAGTCTTCTTCAGCACCTCCATTCAAAGTCATCAATTCTTTGGTGTTCATCCTTTTTTGTTATTGTCCAGCTCTCACATCCGTACATGACTACTGGGAAAACAGCTTTGACGACATGGACTTTTGTAGGCAAAGTAATGTCTCTGCTTTCTAATACACTGTCTAGGTTTGTCATTGCTTTTCTTCCAAGCAGCAGACATCTTTTAATTTCATGGCTGCAGTCACCATCTGCAGTGGTTTTGGAGCCTAAGAAAATAAAGTCCCTCACTGTTTCCATTGTTTCCCCATCTGTTTGCCATGAAGTGATGGGACCAGATGCCATGATCTTAGTTTTCTGAATGTTGAGTTTTAAGCCAGGTTTTCCCACTCTCTTCTTTCACCTTTCACTCTTTAGTTCCTTTTCACTTTCTGCCATAAGGGTAATATACTGGCATATCTGAGGTTATTGATATTTCTCCCAGCAATCTTGATTCCAGCTTGTGCTTCATCCAGCCCAGCATTTCGCATGATGTACTCTGCATAGAAATTACATAAGCAGGGTGACAATATACAACCTTGGTGTACTCCTTTCCCAGTTTTGAACCAGTCCATTGTTCTACATCTGGTTCTTACTGTTGCTTCTTGACCTGCATACAGGTTTCTCAGGAGGCAGGTAATGTGATCTGGTATCCTCACCTCTTTAAGAATCTTACAGTTTGTTGTGGTCTACACAGTCAAAAGCTTTAGTGTAGTTATTGGAAAAGAAGTAAATGTTTTTCTGAATTCCCTAGCTTTTACTATGATCCAATGGATGTTGGCAATTGGGTCTCTGATTCCTCTGCATTTTCTAAATCCACCTTGAACATCTGGAATTTCTCAGCTCACATGCTGTTGAAGCCTAGCTTGCAGGATGTTGAGCATTACTTTGCTAACATGTGAAATGAGTGCAATTGTGCAGCAGTCTGAACATTCTTAGGCATTGCCTTCCTTTTGGGATTGGAATGAAAACTGACATTTTCCATTTTGTGGCCACTGCTGAGTTTTCCAAATTTGCTGGCAGATTGAGTGTAAGCACTTTAACAGCATGTCTTTTAGGATTTGAAATAGCTCAGCTGGAATGCCATCACCTCCACTAGCTTTGTTGTAGTGATGCTTCCTAAGGTCCATTTGACATCACACTTCAGGATGTCTGGCTCTAGGTGAGTGAACATATCATTGTGGTTATCCTGGTCATTAAGATATTTTTTGTATAGATCTCCTGTTTATTTTTGCCACCTCTTCTTGTATTTTCTGCTTTTGTTAGATACATAACATTTTTGTCCTTTATTGTACCTATCTTTCCATGAAATGTTCCCTTGGTATCTCTATTTTCTTGAAGAGATCTCTAGTCTTTTCAATTCTATTGTTTTCTCTATTTCTTTGCATTGTTTACTTAAAAATGCTTTCTTGTCTTTCCTTGCTACTCTTTGGAGCTCTGCATTCAGATGGATATATCTTTCCTTTTCTCCTTTGCCTTTTGCTTCTCTTTTTTTCTCAGCTATTTGTAAGGACTCCTCAGACAACCATTTTGCTTTTTGTATTTCTTTTTCTTGGTAATGCTTCTGATCACTTCCTCCTGTACAGTGTTAAGAACCTCTGTCCATAGTTCTTCAGGCACGCTTTCAGATTTAATCCCCTGAATCTATTTGTCACTTCCACTGTACAAAGAGATTCAAGGGATTCGATCTGATAGAGTGCCTGAAGGTGGGAGAAAGCAATTCTGTGCTTACGTAGGACAAGTGTCTGCAGAAAAAGGACATATATGAAAGCCCTGTGTGAGGAAAGAATGAGATCCATATTTTAAAATTAATTAAGGACCACAAGATGCCAGCACTTCCCCCCAAAATAGCTCACAGAGTCAGTGATTTGAGGCAGCAATGGGAAATGGCCATAGGGCAACGTGAAGAAGACTAATTAGAGAACTACAGTCAGAGCAGCTGGCCCAGTTGATCCCAATGCAGCTTGTACCAAGGAGCACATGTCTGCAGTGTTTCCAGTAGCTTGCCGGTAAACTGGCTCTCCAGAAAAAGAAGAAAGGAAGGAAAGGAGGCAGGGAAAGAGGGAGGAATGAAAGAAAGGAGGGAGGGAGGAAGAAAAAAATGAAAATGGCAGGTTAGGAAGCATCAGGAACCTATCTCTTTATCAAGAAAATAACTGTCCTGGCAGAATCTGTCTGATATAACTATTTTAGAATGCTTGAGTTTATAGAAAGTGAAGTCGCTCAGTCGTGTCCGACTTTTTGTGACCCCGTGGACAGTAGCCCACCAGGCTCCTCCGTCCATGGAATTCTCCAGGCAAGAATACTGGAGTGGGTTGCCATTTCCTTCTCCAGGGGATCTTCCTGACCCAGGGATCGAACCCAGGTCTCCCACATTGTAGGCAGACGCTTTAACCTCTGAGCCACCAGGGAAGAAACCTTGGACTTTCCAGGGGAAGAGTTAGACAGTAAACTGCAGTTAATTTTGGTCAGTTTCAGCTCTTAATACAGTAGCAGCTGCCCCTCTCCCAATACCAACTCCATAGCAGGCACCTGATCCTGGAGCAATCTATGCAGAGCCTGGAGGAGACAGGGTGGACAAAAATGACCCTGACCTCCAGATATCAGAGGCTGCGTTCTGATTGCTGATTGCTGCTTCTGATCACAAAATGCAGACATAGATGTGGGTGGCCACCGTTGTTTTGCCTCCTTCTATTATTGACAAGCCCCACCCTCCAGGACTGAAGTGGGACCTAAAGGGTTAGCTCTGCCGCTGCTGCTAAGTCACTTCAGTCGTGTCCGACTCTGTGCGACCCCATAGACAGCAGCCCACCAGGCTCCCCCGTCCCTGGGATTCTCCAGGCAAGAACACTGGAGTGGGTTGCCATTTCCTTCTCCAATGCATGAAAGTGAAAAGTGAAAGTGAAGTCGCTCAGTCATATCCGACTCTTAGCGACCCCATGGACTGCAGCCTACCAGGCTCCTCCATCCACAGGATTTTCCAGGCAAGAGTACTGGAGTGGGGTGCCATTGAGGATTTCTCCTCAAATAACTTTTCTTTTCCCTCTTATGGAAGCCAGAAGTTAAATATTAGGACATCCTAAAGCAATTGCTTATATAGGAAAAATTAGAAAGTGATCATACATGCCCAGGAAAAGGTGCAGACTCAAAATATCTGAAAGGATCAAAGGCTTCCCTGGTGGCTGGGATGGTAAGGAATCTATGCGCAATGCAGGAGACCTGGGTTTAATCCTTCAGGGGAATTCCAGGATTCCCCTGGAGAAGGGAATGGCTACCCTCTCTAGTATTCTCACCTGGAGAATTCCATAGACAGAGAGGCTGGCAGACTACAGTCAATGGGGTCACAAAGAATCAGATACAACTGAGCAACTAACACTAACTGTACACTTCAGGCTGTTTCCTTTCTAATTGTTTCATTTCTCTGACGGAAATAAACCATTTCTTTTTGTCTTTTTAGAGTCATTCTGTTCAAAAAAGATGAAAAATCTTCTAAAAAGTAAGTCTATACTCAATATTCAGCATAATACAGAAGATGAAATAGATCTTAAGCTACCAATAAAATTGACTGCAGCTGTTAAGAGGTTGAATTGTACAGCATGGAGCAAAAGATGACGAAATGAGAGCAAAAATCATTTTTTTAAGTGTGTAAAATGCTACATTATATACCCTATTCTTAAATTATTCATGCTGAATAAATATAATGTAGAAACCAAATTCCACAAACAGCAAATAGTAACAAAAGACTTGAAACTATTTTTTGTTATCATATGAATCTACAACAGATTCAAAAACTATTGGGCAAGCTGAATAGAGTTCTGAGAATGCTATGCACATTTACAGAACAATCAAAACACTTTCCACAGAGAAGGGGGGAAAAAGTAGATTCTTTTGAAAAACATTTTCATGACACAGAAACACTGAATTAAGTGACTTTCAAATAAAGGTGCAAACCCTACAGTAATTTCAAGTCACATTCAATATGAAGCAAAGATTTACATGAAAGAAGTACTTTTAGATGTATGAGCATTCAAAGGTAAGAAATGTACTCAGTGAGGTAGAGAACTCACAATGCTTTGCAATAGCCTGTCCGTTGTTCAAGAATGATGACTTCAAAGGGGATTGCAGAAAGAAAGGAAAACTTGGAGTAAATACAGGTCAAATAATGAAAGAGCACAATAAAAGTGAGCTCCTAAACCTATATACCTGAGTCCAGATGCTACTTCTGTATGGATGATCCAGACATGATTAAGTCACATCATATCAAAATCTCAACTAATCTTGACTGCTATCAGATTTTCTTTCTCCAAATCCTGTTTGACAATAGCTCAGCTACCCAGTTACACAACATACCTCAGAGTCATCTTTGAATCCTCACTTGCTCCCATTTCCCCTCATCTTTTACTAATTCTATTGCTTTTATTGCTAGTGTCTAGACACTCCTTTCATTCTGTTTGTTAATGGCTGAATCAGAGCCCCATTAATCTCTTGCCTAGGTCACTGTAATAGTATCTTAATTGATTTCCAATGTCTCCAGTGTTTTGCCTTTCAATTTTTCTCCACATTGCTGCCAAAATAATCATCCTAAAATGCAAATCTGATAATATCACTTCCTTGATAAATATCCTCCAAAATTTCCTTGGTACAAACTGGGATAAAATCCAGACTCTCCACATGAGATTAAAAGCCCTGATAAGGACTTGTGTTAGCGCTCAGTCGTGTCTGACTTTGCGACCCTATAGACTGTAACCTGCCAGGCCCCTCCATCCATGGAATTCTCCAGGCTAGAATATTGGAGTGGGTAGCCATTTCTTTCTCCAGGGGATCTTTCCAACCCAGGGACTGAACCCAGGTCTCCTGCATTGCAGGAGGACTTTCACCATCTGAGTCACTAGGGAAGACTTCCCTACCCATTCTTTCCCTCATATCCCCTGCTCATCCTTCCAAACCCAACTCAAGAATTATCCCCTGTGAATATTCATTCATGGTCTCCTTATCTGAATCAGGCTTCCTAGTCACAGCTCCTTGCAGTTCCCTTTGTCTTCGAATTTATCTCAGTTTCTTATAATTGACTGACCATGTTTCTTTATTCATACTATTCTGTGAGGACATTAAGAAAAAGTACCATTGTTCTTCACTTTTGTATCTCCAGCAAGGTTCATGAATACATAATAAGCAGTTCAAGTATTTGAGAAAGAGAAAATAAGGAAGGAAAAAAGAAGGGGTTACTAGATATTGCTAGGAACCTTTTAGCTCTAAAATTCTGTCTTCGTGATTCCTTTTATTTGGGCCAGACTCTCATGCCATACACTTATAATCTACAGGCAGTAAGAGGATAGCTATCAAAACCAATAAACTATTCTTCTGTTGTCCAGTTCCAAGAGAAAACGTTCCCTTAAACTCACCACATAAAGGTATAAAGCTTCAAGCCTAGAGAAATATGTAGTAGTGGTATAAATTCTTAGAAGTATCAAGAGAAATAGATACCCAGGTGGTATACTAGAGAGCCAATTTTTGCCTCCAAAGCAACAGTGCTTAGAATATACAAACAGATCATGGAAGTCAATATAAAAAATACAAACAACCCAATCAAAATATAGGCAGAAGATCTAATAGACATTTTATCAGAGAAGACATATAAATAGTCAAAAAACACATGAAAAGATACTCAACATTATCAAGTTCTAGAGCAACAAACAAAATCAAAATCACAACAACGTATCATCTCACACCAATCAGAATGTCCATCATCAAAAAATCCACAAACAATAAATGTTGGAGAGGGTGTGGAGAAAAGGGAATGCTCCTACACTGTTGGTGGGAATATAATTGGTATAACCTCTATGAAGAAAGTATGGAGGCTCGTTCAGTTCAGTTGCTCAGTCGTGTCTGACTCTTTGCGACCCCATGAATCGCAGCATGCCAGGCCTCCCTGTTCATCACCATCTCTCGGAGTTCACTCAGACTCACGCCCATTGAGTCCATGATGCCATCCAGCCATCTCATCCTCAGTTGTCCCCTTCTCCTCCTGCCCTCAATCCCTCCCAGCATCAGAGTCTTTTCCAATGAGTCAACACTTCACATGAGGTGGTCAGAGTACTGGAGTTTCAGC